>JAVJIF010013994.1:0-107500 GCA_038442645.1 Agave tequilana | reverse complement strand
GTAATAACGTGAATAAGTACTGATTCTATAGTCGCAGTTTACGTATGTTTTATATGTTTTGCTTATAAAGTATGAATTATTTTTACTTATTGCTTGCGTAGTAGTACTGTGACTATGTCGCAGTGTTTAAGAACAACAGTCGCAGTTTGATATGTAATTAAAAGAGCTTATAAGTTAATAAATGAGAAAGAGACCTTACAAAAAACAGAATTAAAAGCTTTTAAAAGAAGACAAAATAAGGTTGAATATCAGAAGATCAGAAATCCTAATCCTCATCATTATCACCATCATAAGCAGATTCGTCGTCTTCATTCTTCTGCTCTTCTTGTTCATCACTTATTTCCTCATCATCTTCCTGTTTTTGAGGTTTTTTTGTTTCACCGATAAACTCCCAGAGCCTACAGCATCAGAGGACATGCTTTCATCAAGCATGTCTCCGTCAAGTGACAGAGGAATAATGTCTTCCTCACTAACCCACATGAAATCTTCATTATCCTCATGAATAGGAGGATCAGTTAATACATTATTTGTTGTAGTGAGATAGTCAAAAAGAGTGAAGTCCAGACTGGTATCAGATTCACTAGAATATCCTGAAGAAAAAGGACCGGTGGGGAACGATTGAAGTTGAAATCCAAGTGTTCAGAGAAGAAGATGGGGAAGACATGATTCAAGAATGAATTTTTTTGAAAGTTTTTGAAATCAATTGAAAAGAAGAGCAAAAAAATATAGTTTTCAGGTATGAGATAATATATTAGTTACAATCATTAATAAAGGTCAATATTGTGGAAGAACATGAATAGTAATAATAATTGTTACAGGTGAGGGTTGAGTATGGTAGGAAGTGGAAAAAAAAATTAAATATTTAATTGAAGATTTATTGTGGGAGAATCCGAAGAGTTTCTTTTGCCAGAGGTTAATACTTGAAGTACAAATAACTTTTTATAGAATTGTTTGCCTATATCTTTAGATTACGTATGGTGCACATCTTTCCTTTATCGATATTAACATTATTGCATCTCTTTTTTCTAGACTGTTGTTGTATCAAGGTAGAGAGAATATTAATTACTTTCATTTAATACATAAGGCATGCGAAAGAAGATTGCGACTTTGGTCGCAGTACTGAAGGAGGTCGCATTGCTGTACGATAGAATGCGACTAGGGTCGCAGACGTTATATAAAAAGTTTTGTTATACTATGACTGCGACTAGTGACTGCGACTGTGTCGCAGTTGTCATATAAAATTGAAAGTTACATTGTATTAAGTCTGCGACCATGGCATGTTTTTTAAATTTCAATGTTTCTGCTTATTTTACATTATGTTGATCCAAAATTTTTTTTAATTATATTTTTCGACGTAGTAAAATTATGAATTTTATAACTGTAGATATATTCAACTGAAATTTTGTTTGTTGATGACTTTATTCCAGTTTATAATTAAAAAGGGGTATTTTTGTCAATTTGTTTCACGATTGTTTATGAGGGATCTTTTTTGATTTTTTTGGCGCTACACTCTGCGGCCGATATGTGGCATATATTCAGCCACGTCCCCGCGGCTGAGAAACTCTCTCAGCCTGCCGGCTGAGGTACAGTAACCCCATGTATATATATATGTATATGTATATATATATATATGTGTATGTATATATGTATATATATATATATATATATATAATATATATATATTGTATATGTGTATGTATGTAATATATATATTATATAATATATATATATATATATATATATATATATATATATATATATATATATATATATATTGTTTTTCCTTGGCTCTGTGAGCTCACTGGAACCACAGAACTTAGTCCAGGTCTACTCTCGGCCTGGCCGAGAGCAGGCGTCAACTAATTTTTTTTTTACTTGCCTGGCCAAGTGGCTGCCCAGGCCACTGGGCCTGGCCAAGAGGGGCGGGTCTGCACCCGGGTCGGGTGCAGATTGCAGATTTGTCTGTACAGACCGCTGGGTCTGTGCAGCAGAGCTGCTCTCGGCTGGCCGAGAGCAGTCTACAATTTTTTTTCGAGAAAATTTTCTTCCTTTTTTTTATATATAAATTTCGAAAATTCTTCTAAAATTCTCCATTAAATAATGTATTGGTACATTACCCTATATATTTAATTTAGATCGTTAGGTGAGGTTCTAATTTTTGGAAGGGAAAATTTTAAATATGTAAATTTTTAATCCAAACAAATTCCTTTTCTTTTAATATTCCAGAATTTTGTTTAAATTTTTTTTTTCTATAATTTAATTAGTGAAATGATATATTACTTTTATATATATTATTTAGATAAAGGTGAGGTTCTTGATTGAAAAAAAGATTCATGGAAGGGAAAAAATCCAACATGGTTATTAATCTAAATAAATTTTAGTTTAAACAACTTTTTTTAATCTAGATCATGGGGATGCTATCTCAATAAATTTAATTCAAATAAATTATCTTATTTAGGTCATGAGGGTTTGTGTGATAATTCAACAATTATAATCCACATAATTTATTTCATCTAATCCCTAAATGAGATTAAAATTTCATGTAAACAGGAATTTTAAATATGATACCTAAAAATCCTTAATTCATATCATTTACTTTATCTAGATCATGGTTAAGATCATGGTTGAGATTACAATTTCATGAAAAAGATTTTTTTTTTTGTTGCATGATATTTCAAATTTTCTAACAAAATCTTGCTGATTAATTAGATGAGATTCTATATGGGAATCATAAAGTGATTAAAAGTATAATTATTAGCTACTAACTTGGATTGATCTCGTAGCCTGCTCCTCAGTCTCCATGCTCCAAGCACGTTCCCCAATCACGTTGGTTTTCAAGGAGAGAGATGAGGAAGGATGAAAAATTTGGATCTGAGGTTCTTTCTTTCTGTCATTCTTTTTTTTTGTCCTTTAAGAGGCAGGAGGAGAGGGATTACGTTAATATAATTGATAAGATTTTCAGGTTAGGATTTTTAGCACGTAGGTTTCATCAGAAGAATCTGGCTATTACGATAAAGATCAATAAAGATCTCATGAGATCTTCGGTTGAAAATTGAAATTTGAATTTAAGTTTAACTTTTTTTAAATAAATTAGATCACTTACATAATCACACGCAAATGGCATTATGGGTTTAGATACCAGGATTTGGCATAGGGGAACATGAGTTCGAGTCTTGGCATAAAACAGTTAAACACACACACATTTTCAATTAATCTTTTTTTAATTTTATTTTAGGTATTACACAACAAGAGTATTACAAACTCCACCAAACAAACTGTAATGGCTAGAAGCACAATGGAATAAAAAATGATAGCTCTGAACGCTACTAGTATAGAAGCTGAATGGTTAAAAGATTTGCTAACTAAAATTTCTTTATAGAAAAACCATTACCAGTTATTCTATTCAATATGATTGCAGGTCAGCTATTCACAAATGTCATCAAAGAATGCAAATATAAAAATGAATCGATATTTGAAAGTACAAATCATTGAGGTATAAAATGAAGAATCATGTGATAGCCTTAGACTTTGTAAGATCTGAGAAGAATTTTACATATCATCTTACCAAAGGCTTGTCCAGGACAGTGGTCCTAGAATCATCGAGGGGATAGGTTAGGCCCATAAGAAAAATCACTGTAGTGGCAACCCAACCTCGTAGAGGTTCAATGGGTAGAAACAACCTGGACGAGTGATTAATTATGAGGAGCACAGAATATATTTGCTCCCATTCCTAGGGCGACAAGTGCTGTCTGAGACCCATAAGGCATGATGCTCACTTGCTCGCATCCTTATCAGGACTTACCTATATGTTTGTACTCGTGAGGCCACGATGCGGGATCAGGGCTGCTCCCTAGTAACACACATGAAAAGATACTTGTGGAAGGCCATTAATAACGCAACCCGTTTAGAATTCTTCTACAACTATGTTGTGTGTGCAATTTGTAGAAATCTGATTAATAGGACTGGTTCAATGCGTAGTCCACCAAGCTCTCACGGATGTACACAATTGTCACTAAGTGAAGGTTCAAACCGAAAGATACCTACACCTATTACATCGTATAAAAGAACCAACAAATTTGTTTTTAAACATCTCTTAAAATTTTAAGTTTCAAGTTTTAAGTTATGTCGGGGATTGTTGGAGTATAGTAATTTAAACTGATTTGAATTGCCATATTCTTTAATCTCATTTTTTTCCTTTTATTTTTTGATATGTTTTTATTGTGAAAGTAATTGCCAGCTAATTTCAAATGTGGTCAACATGCAAGCCAACCAATTAAACATATTTCAAATGTGGCCAACATGTAATTAATCAATTGCCAGCCAATTAAACACATTTTAATTGTGGCTATCATGCAATCAATCAATTGCCAGCCAATTAAAGATGTTTTAAATATGACAAATTATTATACACATTTTCCCCGTATGTCTAATTTTAAACCTAACAAGTTCTTTCATGAGCCTATAAATACCACCTCTCTTAGAGTGAAAATATATTGAACAAAAGTCAATACAACTCTCATCCTCTCTCTCACTTTCAGATTTCTTCTTTTTTAAACTTTCAATCTCTGTTGCTTCCCAAAAATTTTTAGAAAAATCTGCAAAAGCCTTCTTGGTGTGCTAATGAGAAAGAGGTCGCCTGACCGAAGGTCATTGTATCTCCGGGATCATTGCCGTGAAGCCCTACACGAGAGGGGGCAATTTGATGATTGGGATAGTGCCCAACAAGCCTCTATCATCAGGCTAAAATCTTTTTCCCTAATGTTCTATTTACTCTGATTTAGATTTTTGATTATTTATTATTGTTTTAATTAAGTAGCTTCAGATCAATTAATTTCCCAACAATTACATCCCTCACATTGCACACATAAAAAATGCATGCCAAAAAGTAATCAAAGTTGTGTAAGAGTGAATGTTGATATCTTTCTCTACATGTTTGCATATAGGATATGTAAATGGGTGTTCAGTAAATATAGGATAAACAGATGGGAAATTATCTGGTGTTTGAGTAACCACTGTAAGGATTGGGGCACCATCCCAAAAGACTAACTTCTAGGTGGAGTTGCTCAAATCCTTATAGGTGCAAGATCATCCACATGTCTAGCCAATGTGGGACTATTTGTTCATACTAATCACAACAATCTCGGACAGAGTAGCTCCCTGTAAGCTCATCTTCACACCTAGAAAACCATATGCTCCATCGGGACCCTCTTCACTGCGTTGGGTATACATGCCTTACATGAAGTACAAATTGCAGCCTGTTACTCTTCTTCACGTGTTTGGAGATCGACATGCCTTTCATAGAGCAGGAGCACTTCTGCCAAATCCTCAAGAGTCAACTAGCTTCACAGGGGCCTACTGTGCCTTTTGCTCCCTAGGGGGATCGAACAACACCAGCACGCAGGACTAAGTTCAGGGCATGACTCTGATACACTTGTAATGACTTGGGGCACCATCCCAAAAGACTAGCCTTCTAGGTGGAGTTGCCCAAATCCTTATATACCCAAGATCATCCCATGTCTAGCCGATATGGGACTATTGTTCGTATAATCCCAACAATCAAGCAATTTAAATGTCTTGTCTAGCAATTAATAGGTCGAAAATTTAAAAAAAAACCATTGTAAATTATAGATTCCTAGATTTTCTCGACAAATATTCCAGGTTAGACGTGTAATCCTTGCATGTTTAGCTGTTAATTAATAGTCGGATACACAATAATATTAAACCAGGAGATCCGGAAGTGTATACCATGCATGTCCCGATTTATGACACATTCATAACCATAGAAATAAATATGGGACGTGTACATTGCACACTTCCCGATTTTCTGCATGTTTGTAATCACAAAATTAAATATGTGGATGTATACATTTTACACATCCAGTATTTTTTGCGCATGAGAAAAATACTCATTTAATACCGGGTCACGTACGTTCTACAAATCCCGACCCCGCTAGCTCAAAGGAAACAAACTGGGACTGTGGCCAATGCGGGGCTGTCCCAAGGCAAATGCGTACATTGTTCTGGGATAGACACATACATAGTACACGGCCGACCTGTCTCGTCTGTAACTCGAGTATTCAAGCTCTTGTCCCTTTCTCCCTATAAATAGAGAGGCTTTGGCATTCTCAAGGCATCAACAACTCAAGAACTTCTACTTTAATACTAGCTGACCTCTACAATCTTCTCAAACCTTTGCTAGTTTTTGGGTTTTGATTTCTTCAACATTGTAGTTACCATATACACATGTATATACACCTTACCAAGCGAAGGGACTCACAAGGGCAAGACTAAAATGGTAATAGTAACACTAAAAATGCTAACAATGAAAAACACCTAGAGGGGGGGGGGGTGAATAGGTGTAAATGCTAATAACAATCTTTTTAAACATTATGAATGAATGATGCAACGATCACTCAAAACAAGACTAAGAGCCGAATACCCGGTGAAGGGTTCTGAACTCCTTCCTCGTGATTCCTCTAAATAAGAGTTGGAGGTGCGTATTGCAATCTTGTTGTATGAGTTATGATCGACAATATATCAAGAAATGAATAATATGCAATGATGATGTGCACACAAGATATATCACAAATTAGGAACAATGAGTAAAAGATAGCAATTGAAAGTAAAGAGAAATTGAGAGCAAGAGCAAAAGACAATCGCAAATACAAGAATTTGTTTCGAGGTTCGAGCCACCGCTCTACTCTCCCGCCTTCACCTCCGTGAAGGGTTTCCACTATCCACCGAGGACGCTTACAAGGTCTACCAAAGACCGGAGCACCGAGCTCCACCACTTACAAGAACCTCTACCGAAGAGGTGTCTCCACAAGATGAACAAAGAGTAACAAGTAGCCAAGTGATCTCTAAAAGGATCAAAAAACTCTTTACAAACACTTCTCTCTTACAACTTCCTTATAGATTGAGTAGGGAATTTTGCTCTAAGAAGTGTAGTGAGAAAAACTCAGTTGTAGAATGATCTTTTCTAGAAAACACAACTGAAAAGAAGCTCAAGAATGAATGGGAAAAATGGAGAGCTTAATACTTTTCTTCTCTTTTTAAAACTTTGAAAACTTAAGGATTTTCTTAGTGTTTTGTAAGAGACTATTCTCCTCTATTTATAGGAGAGGAAAGGGTTTAAAACTAATTTATTTTAAGCTTATTTGATCTGGAAAAGATCTCTAAAAACTCAGAAAAAGTCTGCCAAAAACAGATCATAAAAACAGATTTCAGATTGCACTAAAGAGGAAAGAGCCGTTGGGGACTTTGCAGGCCTGACGGTCGACCGGTCCGGTCGGCCGGCCCGCCCTGCTGGAAAGGAGCGTTGGGCTCGGGTCGACCGCTCGGTCGACCGTCCTCAAGAAGGAAACAAAGATATTAAATGTCGGTCGGCCGGTCGGCCGACCGAAATAACAGAGAGTTGGGGTTTACAGGTCGGGCGACCGGTCGGGCGACCGGTCGGCCGACCGACAGACGTGCACAAGCGTGCACGTCCTGGACACATGATCCGGTCGAGAACGGTTTAGCCTGAAAACAGAAAAACTGGAAGAAAATTTTGAACTTGAAAATTTTTGAAGATAATTTTGTAGGTATATGAAGTTAAGTATCATGTTGTAAAAGATAGTTATACATGGTGTAAACAAAATATAGAATTTGTAAGAATTTAGGATCATGTATAAGAATCAAGGCATGAATCTTAAAAACAAATACCAAAACTAAAAACTGTATTTTGAAAATGTGTGTGTGTATCCTAGAGCCAATATTCTACAACCCCAAACTTTAACAAACTATTTCTTACATTTCTTACATTGGTTCTAAAGGACTACAAGATCTTCAAGTGGGCTTCTTCATATGATCTTGCAAGCTTGATACTTGAGCCCGTAATGAGGTGACTTGAGTCAAAACACCTTCCTTTAGGGAAGAATGCTCTAGAATCATTAGAACCCTGAAACACACTAAAACAGCAAACATGATTAGTACAAATAATTATATATGTTTTGTAATCATCAAAACACACTAAAAAACGGGTGATTGTAACCTTGGGCCAACAATCTCCCCCTTTTGATGATGACAAAACATATAGGTTATTTAAACAAAAAGGAAGAAGAGCTTGGAAAGCTCCCCCTCAATTAATGCTATGTATAAAGAATGACTATGAAAAGCAAGATACATAAAGCATGAAAACACAATAGTTTTGTCAAAAAAAATAAACAATAAACAACAAACTTATTCTTTTTCTCCCCTTTTGTCATTCATCAAAAAGGGTTAAACAAAACAAACAAAAAAAAATTTTATCTTTAAGAATCCATAATGCAAACATTCAACTCACCACAAATAAAAAAAAGAGAATCTAGCATAATCTAATGGTTTAGTAAAAATATCGGCAAGTTGAAAATCGGTAGAAACATAATCAATATCAATATCACCTTTCTCATAATGATCTCTAAGAAAGTGATATCTAATGTCAATGTGTTTGGTTTTACTATGTGGATTTGCATTCTTGTCATATGAATTGTACTAGTATTATCACAAAAATATTTAACATGATCAAAATGCAAATCATAGTCAAGGAGAGTATGTTTCATCAAAGAACTTGTGCACAACAAGCTCCGGCTGCACATACTCTGCCTCGGCGGTTGAAAGGGCTACCGAATTTTGCTTTTTGGAAGACCAAGATACAAGACAATTACCAAGAAATTGACATGTTCCACTTGTACTCTTCCTATCTACCCTACAACCCGCATAGTCGGCATCGAAAAACTTGTCATTGAAAATTGACGGTTTTCGGATACCACAAACCCATCTCAATGGTGCCATTAAGATATCTAATTATACGTTTAACCGCAATTATATGAGATTCTTTAGGACAAGATTGAAAACGTGCACAAAGACAACGGAAAACATAATATACGGCCTACTAGCCGTCAAATATAACAAGCTACCTATCATGCTACGATAAAGTTTAATGTCTACACTTTTACCTTGTTCATCCTTATCAAGCTTTGTGGTTGTGGCCATGGGAGTTTTGCTCACTCTAGATCCTTCAAGCCCGAACCTTTGATTAGTTCCTTTGTGTACTTGGCTTGATTGATGAAGATCCCATCCTTCCTTTGCTTGATTTGGAGTCCAAGGAAATAGTTGAGTTCTCCCATCATAGACATTTCAAATTCTTCCTTCATGTATGATTCAAAAACTTGGCAAAGAGATTCATTAGTAGAACCAAAAAAAAATAATATCATCTACATAAATTTGCACAATAAGAATATCATTTTCTACATGTTTTGTAAACAAAGTTGTGTCAATTTTTCTTTCTTAAAACCATTGAAATTAAAAATGAAGAAAGTCTTTCATACCAAGCCCTAGGGCTTGTTTTAAACCATAAAGAACTTTATCTAATTTAAACACAAAATCCGAATGTGTAGGATCAACAAACCCGGGGGGTTGTTCAACATACACCTCCTCTTCAATAAAACCATTTAGAAAAGCACTTTTAACATCCATTTGAAATAATTTAAAATCTTTATATGAGGCAAATGCTAGTGTCATCCGTATGGCTTCAAGCCGTTGCTATGGGTGCAAAGGTTTCTCAAAATCGATTCCTTCGATTTGAGTGTAACCTTGGGCAACTAACCTAACTTTATTTCTAACTACGTTACCCGATTCATCCAACTTGTTCTAAAGATCCACTTAGTACCAATTGTTGGTCTATCGTGGGGCCTAGGAACAAGGTGCCAAACTTGGTTGCGCTCAAATTGATTGAGCTCCTCTTGCATGGCAAGCAACCAATATGAATCGGCCTCGGCTTCGAGGACGTTCTTGGGTTCAACATGAGAAATAAATGCATAATGACCACAAAAATCATGAAGTTTAGAGCGAGTGGTTACCCTTTTGATACTTCACCTATGACGAGGTCCTTGGGATGATGGGGATTGTATCTCTAATCCTTTGGAAGTTGTTGAGTAGGCTCCACTTCATTTGTTGATTTCATTTCCTTAAGCCTCTTCTACTTTAGCTTCACTTCCTTCATCATCCTTTGGCTTGTCTCCCATAGTAGGTGTATCCTCCAAGGTAACTTTCTCCAAGCCTTCATCCAATGTATCTATTTCTACAACATTCTTAACAAACAAATTAGATTCTTCAAACTTAACATGTATAGATTCCTCAATAGTCAAAGATGATCTATTGAAGATTCTATAAGCCTTACTAGTATTAGAATAACCCACAAAAAATAGCCTCCTAAGATCTAGCATCAAATTTACCTAAATATCTTTTGTATTTAAAACAAAGCACTTGCATCCAAAAACTTTAAAATAAGAGACATTTGGTTTTCTAGAAAAATAAATCTCAAAGGATGTTTTGAAGTATTTTGCATAAGAAAACACGATTTGATATATATCATGATGTATTAACGGCCTCGGCCCACAAATAGTGTGGTAGACCATATTCACTAAGCATTGTCCTAGCCATCTCTTGTAATGTTCTATTTTTTCGTTTAACTACTCTATTTTGTTGTGAAGTTCTAGGACAAGATAGTTCATGCTTAATTCCTTGTTCTTCACAAAAAGTGGTAAAGGGTAGGTAATGAACTCACATCCTCTATCACTTCTTATTCTTAAAATTGAAGTATCTTTTTCCTTTTACTCTTTTCTAAAGGCTTGAAAATGTGAAAAGGCTTGGTTTTGTGTTCAAGAAAGAAAACCCAAGTAAAACGTGAAAAGTCATCAACCAAAACAAATGCAAACCGATCCCACTTAGACTTTTGGTTTGAGTAGGACCAAATAAATCCATATGGATCAACTCCAAAGGACGAGATGTCATGATATCCTTGATTGACTTGAAAGAAGACTTGGTTTGTTTCCCAAATTGACATGCGTCACAAACCGGTCCTTTCAAAATTCAAGTAAGGAATACCTTTCACCATTTCCTTTGTGTTTAACCTAGATATATGATCAAAAGAAATGGGCCTAATCTTCTATGCCACAACCAAGAGTCATCATCGAGGGCTTTTAAACAAGTAATATTACAAGACATATTAGACATATCAATCATATAAACATTGTTTCACGAAAACTGAAAAATACACAAGTATTAGATATTCTATCAATAACTTTACAAAATACATTATCAAAAACAACATCAAAACCTTTATCACAAAGTTGACTAACACTCAAGAGATTATGCTTGAGGCAATCAACTAAAACTACATTTCTATTAAAGGGGATGTACAAGTTTAACATTACCAACACGATGATTTTACCCTTGCATCATCTCCGAAGGTGACGGTGCCACCCTAATGGTATCTTGATAGGGTTGCAAAGTTGTTGATATCCCAAGTCATGTGCCTTGAGCAACCACTATTAAGATACCACAATCCTCTACGTCGTTGGGCCTTGGATGGTACCTACATCATTTAACAAATTCATTGATTTTGGTACCCAAATTTTCTTGGGTCCTTGAAAGTTAGTGTTTCGAACCCAAACATTATGACGAGATGCATATAGTCTATTATAGCAAAAATTAGCTAAGTGTCCTTTACGGCCACAATAAGAACATGAATACACTTTACCATACATGAATGCATGATGCGTGTGTGAAGTGTGAGCATGTTTTAGAGGTTTAGCATGATGTAGAGGTTGTGAAATATGAACATGAGCATGAGCATGAGGTTGTTTCTTAGGGGCTTGTTTCTTAGGAAACATAGCCTCAAGTCTGTTTTTACCAAATTCACACTTTTTCAAAACTACTCCTAAAGAATCAATTTTCTTTTAGCATGGTAATTTCAATTTTATCAACTTGTGGAGACTTATCTTTACAAGAAATCTTTTAGTTGTCAAAATCTTTTTGGGTGGAAACAAGAGTGGAAAGTAATTCATCTTTTTCTTTAACAAGAGTAAAAACTTGATGATTAAGAAACTCATTTCCTTTTTCATTTTTAAGTACTTTTTCTTTAGAAAATCATAGTTGTGTGAGAGTTCTACAAATGCTTCTCTAATTCATCCATGGAAAGTTCATCATTAAGAGAAGTGGAAGGGGTTACCTTGCTTGTGCTTTCATTTGCCATGAAGCACATGTTTGCAGTGTCAATTTTCTCCTCGGATTCGCTCTCGAAATCCCATGTAGCCTTCAGGGCTTTCTTCTTGTAAGGCTTCTTTGATGTGGAGGGCTTTACTTTATCCGGGCACTCCGCAACAATGTGACCCGGTCTTTGGCAATTGAAGCAAATAATTTTTCTTTCTTCTTTGCCTCCTTGCCATCTCCTTCTTCCTTGAAACTTAGCCTTATTGTACATCCTCCGGACGTTCTTCACAAGAAGTGAGAGCTCTTCGTCATCTTCTTCTTCATCGTCTTCGTCGGAGTGTGTGGATTGACTTTTGAAGGCAATTGTTTTCTTCTTGGAAGGAGCCATGTCCTCCCTAGCTTTTCTCTCCGTCCATGGGTTTTGAGGTTCCCAATGAGACCAATTAGTTCCATCTCCTCCTTGTCATTGAGTTCCTTCAAGGTAGTGCTTTCACTTCCATGAAGGAGGAAGAGCCCGGATGATCTTTCTTACTCTTTGGTCGTTGTCGATACCATCACCTAGAGAAGAAAGTCCATTAGTGATCTTTGTAAATCTTGTAACCATATCATCTATGGTTTCATTCTCTTGCATGTAAAAGTTCTCATATAGGGACCGAAGAAGTCTATCTTAGCCCTCTTCACTTGTGAAGTCCCCTCATGTGTCACTAGCAAGTGTGTCCAAATCTCAAATGCGGATTTGCAATGGATGACTCTAGCAATGTCATCATCATTGAGGGCTTGAAGTAGTGCATAATGAGCCCTAGCATTGGCATCAAATTCCTTAGTCTCAATTTCGGACCAAGTGGATCATCACCGGGGGGTGCACTAAAGGGTTTGGTCACGGCCTTTGCAACTCGACTTCCTAGAGATTGCAAGAAAACGGTCATCTAACCTTCCATATGGGAAAGTTAAGTCCATCAAACTTAGGAGGGGTCTTAATACCATCAGCCATTTTTACTAAGTGAGAGTGAATGAGAAATGAATGAAGCGATTAGCAAAAAGAGGATCTCTCTAAGGTTGTTAAGCCAAGAGCCTAGAGACCTACGCTCTGATACCAATTGAAAAACACCTAGAGGGGGGGTGAATAGGTGTAAATGCTAATCTAACAATCTTTTTAAATAATTATGAATGAATGATGCAACGATCACTCAAAACAAGACTAAAAGCCGAATACCCGGTGAAGGGTTCTGAACTCCTTCCTCGTGATTCCTCTAAATAAGAGTTGGAGGTGCGTATTGCAATCTTGTTGTATGAGTTATGATCGACAATATATCAAGAAATGAATAATATGCAATGATGATGTGCACACAAGATATATCACAAATTAGAAACAATGAGTAAAAGATAGCAATTGAAAGTAAAGCGAAATTGAGAGCAAGAGCAAAAGACAATCGCAAACACAAGAATTTGTTTCGAGGTCGAGCCACCGCTCTACTCCCCGCCTTCACCTCCGTGAAGGGTTTCCACTATCCACCGAGGACGCTTACAAGGTCTACCAAAGACCGGAGCACCGAGCTCCACCACTTACAAGAAACCTCTACCGAAGAGGTGTCTCCACAAGATGAACAAAGAGTAACAAGTAGCCAAGTGATCTCTAAAAGGATCACAAACTCTTTACAAACACTTCTCTCTTTACAACTTCCTTATAGATTGAGTAGGGAATTTTGGCTCTAAGAAGTGTAGTGAGAAAAACTCAGTTGTAGAATGATCTTTGCTAGAAAACACAACTGAAAACAAGCTCAAGAATGAATGGGAAAAATGGAGAGCTTAATACTTTTCTTCTTTTTAAAACTTTGAAAACTTAAGGATTTTCTTAGGTTTTGTAAGAGACTATTCTCCTCTATTTATAGGGAGAGGAAAGGTTAAAACTAATTTATTTTAAGCTTATTTGATCTGGAAAAGATCTCTAAAACTCAGAAAAAATCTGCCAAAAACAGATCATAAAAACAGATTTCAGATTGCACAAAGAGGAAAGAGCCGTTGGGGACTTTGCAGGCCTGACGGTCGACCGGTCCGGTCGGCCGTCCGCCCTGCTGGAAAGGAGCCGTTGGGCTCGGGTCGACCGCTCGGTCGACCGTCCTCAAGAAGGAAACAAAGATATTAACTGTCGGTCGGCCGGTCGGGCGACCGAAATTAACAGAGAGTTGGGGTTTACAGGTCGGGCGACCGGTCGGCCGACCGACAGACGTGCACAAGCGTGCACGTCCTGGACACATGATCGGTCGGCGGTCCGGTCGGCCGGTTTAGCCTGAAACAGAAAAACTGGGAAGAAAATTTGAACTTGAAAATTTTGAAGATAATTTTGTAGGTATATGAAGTTAAGTATCATGTTGTAAAAGATAGTTATACATGGTGTAAATAAGATATAGAATTTGTAAGGATTTTAGGATCATGTATAAGAATCAAGGCATGAATCTTAAAAACAAATACCAAAACTAAAAACTGTATTTTGAAAATGTGTGTGTGTATCCTAGAGCCAATATTCTACAACCCCAAACTTTAACAAACTATTTCTTACATTTCTTACATTGGTTCTAAAGGACTACAAGATCTTCAAGTAGGCTTCTTCATATGATCTTGCAAGCTTGATACTTAGCCCGTAATGAGGTGACTTGAGTCAAAACACCTTCCTTTAGGGAAGAATGCTCCTAGAATCATTAGAACCCTGAAACACACTAAAACAGCAAACATGATTAGTACAAATAACTATATATGTTTGTAATCATCAAAACACACTAAAAACGGGTGATTGTAACCTTGGGCCAACAAACAATACTGGGCAAGATTTTCAGATAAATGCTGAAATTGACAGGGAGTTCTCTACTTTAACCCGAAATCCGAGATAAAATCCACCAAACACGCACAGAAAAGGTGAACGACAACAATGATGACATAGAGAAGAAGAAAACCTTAAAGACCACGATATCCATGAGCAGGGAAGAAGTACTATCACTGCTAGAGGAAACAAGAAAAAAAAAGTGGAAAAGAAACCCAACTGGTTGCTACAGAACGCCCATCGTTAGTCTCAAACTAGATTTCAAGTTCCCAACTTGCCTAAGCATGATAGGACCAACCAGGGCCGATTTTGAGATTTAGGGGGTCCTGTGCGAAAAGTGAACGCAATGCCCTTCTCTATACCCTTATTATAAAAATTTCATTAGCAATTGTATTGTACTCTTCAAGTTACAATAAATGATAGCTAAATAATATATAAGAAGCAATGCAACAGTAAAGAATTAAATTTGTAGATGATAAAATTTTCATCTACCCAACCAAAATATAGATTATTTCAAAGAAACTAAAAGTTAGGAAGAAGAAATAAACCAACAATAAAGTTACCAACATGAGAGCAGCTATGACTCGAACGTCTTCAGAAAGAATCAGAATTCAGATCAAGAGTGGCTTCCACTCGAGCTTCTATTGTTTCTCACGCAATTAAGCTCTAAAAAGGTTCAAATTTTTAAATACTAGAGAAAACTTTTTGAAACTTTTACAAGAGAAAAAAGGGGGAAAACATGTGACACAAGAATGTACATCAAAAACCAAAACATAGATCTGCTATGTGTCAACCTGTGCCAGGAAATTAGTTTCTACATCCAAACAAATAGCTTTTACCCAGACACTTCTCTATAGAGCACTCAATTCAATCTATGAAGGATTAACAACTTTTAATCCCAAAGTAAAAACTACACATCAAATTACTAATGTACAACTACAAACTTACATGTATACTTCTATTTTGCTCTAATCTTTGTCTCTCATGCTTCAACATCAATGCCTTTCCCTGAAATATGGGATCAGAAATTTAGTGCAAGTAGATCTCTTTTTTTACTCATTAAAATTCATATGGGATGCAGATTCTACGACAAGGGTATCTAGTTGACAAGGAAATTACCATGTAGAATCTGGATTTAACAGTGAGGTGGAGAAGAACCCGATTTTGGGCCATTGATTGCCGCGCCCCCTAAACTTTGGGCCTTGTGAGGTCACACCGCTAGAACCAGCCCAGAACCAGACCTGGGACCAATGATGCAGACAAGTTCCTCTTGAATTCTGCGACAGGGTGGCCTCAATAACCAAGTCACATGCAATGACCATCGATTTCTTCGACCATAACATAAGAAGAAAAAACTTGGGATTGATATACCTCCGTCCCACGTACCAAGATGCAAAAATTCTCAAACCTATGAAAGTGTATAAGCTGCGTTTCACGAAGAAATACCATAGGATCCCTACGACTATGGACTTGCAAGAGAATAAATGAGGATGGATGAAGATTTCATTTATATCTATATAATATATATATAATATATATATATATATATATATATATATATATATATATATATATATAATATATATTAAAAGAAGCTGTGATTACCAAGTCATTCGAACCATGTGAGATGTTGTGCGCGCAGGGGACAACAACCTCTCTTGAGGAATCCGCCCACCTGGCAGAGACTTATGCAGCCGGAGAAGCTACCAACACGACAAGAACAATGAACAACAGAGAAAGCAATCAACTCACAAATTTAATGAGGTTCGGCAACGTGCCTACGTCCTCGGGGCAAGGGGGAGAGAGATTTTATTGATTCAACAATCAATTACAAATTATTCCTTCTTCAAGGAATTTTCAATGGAGATTTTCAGTGGGATACAATACATGAGGGCTCTAGCCCCTATTTATAGCCACAGAGTCTCAGGGGTTTAGGAAACCCAATTGATTTGACCCCAAACAGGAAAGGAGTCCAAATCCTAAAAGGAATCCAAATCCTAAAAGGAGAAACAATTCACCTGTTAGGAAACTCCAATTGTATCCGACTACTTTTCAAAAAAGGAAGTCCTAATCCAAGTTGGATTCCACAAGCTTTCATCTCCTCTCTCCCTACAATTCTCCACCTCGGTGAAGATTTTCCAAATCTGAGCCGATCTCCAATGAACTCCAGTCTATCACCTGGCAAAATCGACACACGATCTCGGCAAAATCGACACACGATCTCGGCTTGCGCGTTCCGGACGAAATCGACACACGATCTCGGCTAAATCGACACACGATCTCGGCTTAAAATCTGTAGCTCAGCTATCCAACTGGAATGCACCACACATGCCTTCCCTACACTTCACCTTAGGAGAACTTCCATACATGCCGATCACCGAACGTGTCTCCAACTCAACAACTACATGACCTCACGAAGAACTCATCATGACTGACTCTCCAACTGACTAGCTCTATCTAGTCTACATGTCTTCAGCTGACGGTCCAACCAAGTCTGAGTAGAGCACACCGAACACCATCATCGGCTTCAACAAACTGGATGCACACCCCTCCTATGCAAGCTCAACCATCTTCTCGCCAGAAGATCAACCTGTTCATCGAGATCACAACACCTCACCTCTACGTGAAGTCCAATTAGCCACAACACTTCACCTCTACGTGAAGTCTCTCCACCTCTACGTGAAGTTCCAATCAGCTTCTCGAGAACCCAAACAGCTTCATACGGGTTGCAACACCAAATGGCTGCACCTTTACGGCTGCCTACGTACCTTGCCCAAGGATCAAGCCAACCATAGTTCATTCAAATGAGCTCCATCAAGCTCAAACACTTGTACCTGAATCTTCAGCAGCGAAACCTATCTGGCTGGGTCATATGTGAAATCACCTAGAGGGGGGTGAATAGGTGATATGGCTAATCTAAAAACTAAATGCGGAAGCTAAAAACTATTTTGCAACACATTAATACAACCAACAAGTGTAGCCGAATTTCCCGTGAAGGGCTCTGGACTAACTCCTCTTGATTTCCCTAGATAAGGGTTGAGGTGCTATATGAAGCTCTTGTGGTTAAGTATAAGTGAGGCACACACAAGCAAGCCAAGCATATAAAGATGAACAATATGAAATAATGCAAGGCACAAATGCAAGCAATAAGATATGAATGAATGAATGATGCTTTGCACAAATAAAAGAGAGAGAGGGTTAAGAGGCAATGGATCAAACGCAAACACAATGATATGTTCCGAGGTTCGAGCCCCTAGCTCTACGTCCCCGCCTTCATCGAGAAGGATTTCTAATCCACTAAGGAGTACCGAACTCCTCTCTCAACCTGACAATGCCACCGAGGCAATACAACCAATCCACCTCTACCGAAGAGGGATAAGGCCCGTAGCCAAACAAACAACTCAATCACCTCTACCGAAGAGGGACACAAACCAATACCACTCCGATCAACCTCTACCAAGGAGGGATACAACAAAATAAGGAGGGTTTACAACTTGGGGCTTAATCAACCTCAAACACTTCTCTTTTTCTACAAACAAAGATCCTAATAGATTAGGATAGAAGATATAGCTCAAGTGGATATCAAGGTGTTTTTGGAAAGCAAATAACAAAGAAAAACTACTTGGGAAATATCTTGTAGATGATAGAAATGTAAATTCAAAACAATATCCCAAAAACTAGTTTTCTTTGATTTTCCAAAACCCTTGAAAAACAATAAAAATGAAATCTTTGAAGCTCTAAAACACTTTGAAAACTTATTTTTAAACCAGAGAATGGGAAAAAATTTCTTGTCAAAAATCTTGTCAAAAACCCCAAAGAGATGAGGATTAAATAGCCTCTCCCAAAAACTAGCCGTTTGGCTGTTTCTGTCAGCCAGAACAGCTGGCGGTCGACCGGCCGGTCGACCGCAAACGGTCATAAATATGACCGTTGGGGCATCCCGGTCGACCGCCCGGTCGACCGCAATTTTACAGAGAGCAAAGCTCTCTGTCCGGTCGACCGCCCGGTCGACCGGCCCAGTTGCTGGCCAGACGTGCACGGACCTGTGCACGTCGGTCGACCGGCTCTGGAATACGGTCGACCGCCAGGGCCTGGCAGCCAAATATCTGGGTCAGAAAAATAAGTTAAAAAATATTCTAATAAATCCAATAAATCTTCTAAAAATCCATAAAAATAGTTTTATCATTTTACATGGATAAACAAACTTGTGATAAAAATTTCAAGACAAATATCAAACATATTGAATCATTTTTGTGTCTTAGAAATTTTATCAAAAACCAACACCTGTATTTTATCAAACTTGAATTATTCAACACAAGAATAGGAAAGTCAAAATAAGTTTGTCTAGGAAGTTAAGCATGCATGTATAGAAAGAATCTACTATACATAAACCAATTAAACTTGTTTTGATCTACTATTCATGAAAACAAATATCGGTTAAACTAAAAACCGAAAAACCAATATCCAAACATAATACGTGTGTGTATTGTGCACTTGAACATATCAACTATTCTATCTTTACACATGGATCTAAAACAAGCTAAACTAGAATACCTAAGTCTTCTTGATGATCTTCATCTTCAAGTCGACCCGATCCAAAACTCCATCCACCGAGCTAGACTCCAACGAGTGTTAAAACATGTCTTGATGCTCGGGCTCTGGAATCACCAAGTGAAAGACTTCAAACTCATCTTGTTGAAGCAATCACCAACTAATATCTTGGTAATGATCTGAAACTAAAATCACAAGATTATTAGTAAACATAACTACATGAGTTAATCATCATCAAGATAGAGTGGAAGGCCTTTGGGCCAACAATCTCCCCTTTTTGATGATGACAAAACTCATGGAGTTATATATGCATGGATTAAAGTTAAGCTTCAAGGAAGCTCCCCTTTAACTCATGCATAAACAAATAAACAATAAATATGCAATGAATGACAATGCATAATCATGCATAAAACAAAAAACATGTTCTTATACCAATTGAAATGTTCAAAAACAATAAGTAAGAACAAAACTTAATATATGCAAAAACACAAGTATGCATATAAAACTCAAAATCTTTCTCCCCCTTTTGTCAATCATCAACAAAGGGGTCCAAGTAAAAACAAAACATTCTTCTCTCCCTTTATGTTCGAAACAAAGAATCAATAAAGGGTCAAACAAACAAATCAATATAAATTTTCATGGATACCAATTGAAAGAAATAGATCAATAGATATCAATGAAAATAAATAAAAACTTGATACCAATTGAGTAAACAAATAAGCATCTTGATACCAATTTTGAGAAAACAAATACAATCTTGATACCAATTTAAAGTATTATTTTTTTTAAACATATGATACCAAATTGAATTTATTATTTTCTATTATAAAGTAAGGGAGTGGAATACAAAAACAATGGTAAACCAAATACCAATTGAAAGATAAAATACGAGTTTTCTCTCCCTTATAAAATACCAAATAAAACGAGGATAAATTTTTTTTATTTTGTTATAAGCTTATGCATCGTTATTAAAATATCAATTGAAAAACTAATCAATTGAAAACATGATAGTCATTAAAACTTCAAGCTTTAGCATAAACAAATATATGTATGAAAAATTAGATATCAATCGAAATTGATACTATTTGAAGTGAAAGCATACATACATAAAAATATATGAGTATACAAGAAATGTCAATATTGATACCAATTGAAAGAATCCAATGATACCAATTGAAACAACAATAATACCAAGAGTATATCTCATATAACCTACCACCCAATCATGTTCAAGTTTAAAATGATTTTCACTATAAAGCATACATGAGCATGATCGCCCATCCAACCGCCCGTGGAAGGTAGGGGTTTTAAAAATAGATTTGAAAAATATAGTATGATTGAAAAACACTACCATATGAAGAATATCGCAACTAGTTAAATGGATTGTTAACTAGTACGAAATCCTTCAAGCAAGGAATAAAACATAAATGTTTTTCATAAAACATGAAATTCACAAGATAGTCAACACTCTAAGCCAATGAAGCATAAATATGACTCATGAAAATAAAGCATGAGTAAACATGAAGGTGAGTGTACAAATACAATGTGAAGAACATGATCATGAAAATATTCAATTAAGCTCAATATTCCTTAAAACATGAAAATCATCAAGAATTATTTAATCTTCAAGGTATATGTATGTCTTATACAAACTAAAGTATACATACATATCCAAACATAACGAGTCCACAAAAATAGATGCATGAAGGCACGTGGCTCAAAGGATATACATGTATATCTAATAGTTTAGACAAGATAGACATATACATGAAGTTAAACATAAACACGTGAACATGAAAACAAAAATAGGAATACAAGTCAAATGCATGAATCATCAAAACTAGACTATACTAGCACATTTAATGGGTACAAATAAGCAATCAAGCACAAACATATATAGATTTATTTGTGGCCCACTATATGTACAAGTATATACCTATTCTTAATGAAAACTAACATTTAAACAAGTAATCAAAACATGAAGCATTAAAACAAAAACTCATATGATTGTTATGTCAATTACACATGCATTAGATTCATGATGTATATGATAGCTAAACAAAAGTGAGAACACTAAATATGGGTCCATATAAACATGGGTATCTCAAATACTATACATGTATGTCAAGAGTCTAATAATCATGGCATTTTCATAATGATCATATAAACAACAAAACATGCTATAAATAATGAACATGAAAAGCATGCATAAAATAAATAAGGAGTAAGAGACCGTTACCAAAACCTATGAGGCAACTCTCCATGACTCCAAAACAAGGTGGTCCTCCCACCAAACATCCCTTGAAAGTGATGCATCCAAATAATCATCATGAGGCACGGAACGCATCCACTCCAAGGTACCCATACTCTCACGTCATGAGAGAGCCCACACCTACATCATAAACAAGAGGGGTGGTCTTTGGTACCCATATCTTTTTGGGTCCATGGGGGTTAGTACCTTCTCTAACCCAAACAAATTTATTTGCTAAATTTGAAACATGTATACGATCATAGCAAAATTTAGCAAGGTGGCCCTTACGTCCACAATGTGTACAATTGTACACATGAGCATACAAGTGATGATGGTGTCAGTGAGGAGCATGTGTAAGCCGTGGGTGGTGTGCATGCAAAGATGGAACTTGTTTCTTTCGAAACAAGGATTCTAAACGTGTATGACTAGAAACACAATGGCTCAAAGTGAAGCCCAAACAATCAACACTTTTCTTCAAAACATTTATATCATTTCAATACTTGAAGATAAAGTGGAGCATGCAATAGATGAGCTAGATGAAGGAGCTACACTAGCATGGCAAACATGTGTATCAATATTATTTTTCAAAGAAACATTTTTCTTTAAACAAATTTCTAATTATTTTGAATAAAATCAATTTCATTTTTCAAAGAATGATTATCTTTTAAAATAAAATCTAATTTTGATAAAAACCTCATTTTTCTTCAATACATCATCACAATCATTTTTACTTTTCAAAAATTTATTTCATTAAGGGCAAGTTCAAGTTGAGATTTCAATGAATCCCTCTCATTAGAAATCTCCTCTTTCTCTTGCAAAACAATGTCAAGTCTAGAATGCAAATTTTTATTTCATTGTTAAGGCCTAGACTTTCTTTTCAAAATATTATATTTTTCCAATAATTTTTCACACACAATAGATAGTTCTTCATTCAAGGCATGGGCATCAACATAATCATTTGAAGAACTAGCACAATCACCACTATCTGGTTAAGATCTGAATGTACCTCAAGGGAGTCATTCCCTTGGACCATCAAGCATTGTGACTCGGATTCTCCACTAGACTCCTCCTCTTGTTGGGATTGGCATTTGAAGCTTGGAGATGGTGGTTGTGGTCAACTTGTTCCACACTGCAAAGGCGGAATCAAGGTTAGAAATAATAGAAAGATATTCTTTAGGAAGCGTGCTTCTAATGGCCTCAAGGGCTTGTGCATTGGCCCCTATATGATTGCTATTACCAAGATAGCATTTCTTGGTAGCGGCAAGGAAAACATGCAAGCCTAAGGTTTGTAGGTAAATGGACATCTTAGTCTTCCAAACAACAATGTTGGAAGAATCAAACATAGGTGGGGTCATGAAGTCCATGGGTGTGCAAACTAAATGTGTGCAAACAAAAATATGCAAATGCAAATGTAGATTAGCTAAACCAAGATCTCACTCCTAGGTGGTTAAACCTAAAGTATCAAGAGCGTAGGCTCTGATACCAATTGAAATCACCTAGAGGGGGGGTGAATAGGTGATATGGCTAATCTAAAAACTAAATGCGGAAGCTAAAAACTATTTTGCAACACACTTAATACAACCAACAAGTGTAGCCGAATTCCCCGTGAAGGGCTCTGGACTAACTCTCTTGATTCCCCTAGATAAGGGTTGAGGTGCTATATGAAGCTCTTGTGGTTAAGTATAAGTGAGGCACACACAAGCAAGCCAAGCATATAAAGATGAACAATATGAAATAATGCAAGGCACAAATGCAAGCAATAAGATATGAATGAATGAATGATGCTTTGCACAAATAAAAGAGAGAGAGGGTTAAGAGGCAATGGATCAAACGCAAACACAATGATATGTTCCGAGGTTCGAGCCCCTAGCTCTACGTCCCCGCCTTCACCAAGAAGGATTTCTAATCCACTAAGGAGTACCGAACTCCTCTCTCAACCTTACAATGCCACCGAGGCAATACAACCAATCCACCTCTACCGAAGAGGGATAAGGCCGTAGCCAAACAAACAACTCAATCACCTCTACCGAAGAGGGATACAAACCAATACCACTCCGATCAACCTCTACCAAAGAGGGATACAACAAAATAAGGAGGGTTTACAACTTGGAGGCTTAATCAACCTCAAACACTTCTCTTTTTCCACAAACAAAGATCCTAATAGATTAGGATAGAAGATGTAGCTCAAGTGGATATCAAGGTGTTTTGGAAAGCAAATAACAAAGAAAAACTACTTGGGAAATCTCTTGTAGATGATAGAAATGTAAATCCAAAACAATATCCCAAAAAGCTAGTTTTCTTTGATTTCCAAAACCCTTGAAAAACAATAAAAATGAAATCTTTGAAGCTCTAAAACACTTTGAAAACTTATTTTTAAAACCAGAGAATGGGAAAAATTTTCTTGTCAAAAGTCTTGTCAAAAACCCCAAAGAGATGAGGCTTAAATAGCCTCTCCCAAAAACTAGCCGTTTGGCTGTTTCTGTCAGCCAGAACAGCTGGCGGTCGACCGGCCGGTCAACCGCCAACGGTCATAAATATGACCGTTGGGGCATCCCGGTCGACCGCCCGGTCGACCGCAATTTTACAGAGAGCAAAGCTCTCTGTTCGGTCGACCGGCCGGTCGACCGGCCCAGTTGCTGGCCAGACGTGCATGGACCTGTGCACGTCGGTCGACCGACCGGTCGACGGCTCTGGAATACGGTCGACCGCCTGGGCCTGGCAGCCAAATATCTGGGTCAGAAAAACAAGTTAAAAAAATATTCTAATAAATCCAATAAATCTTCTAAAAATCCATAAAAATAGTTTTATCATTTTACATGGATAAACAAACTTGTGATAAAAATTTCAAGACAAATATCAAACATATTGAATCATTTTTGTGTCTTAGAAATTTTATCAAAAACCAAAACCTGTATTTTATCAAACTTGGATTATTCAACACAAGAATAGGAAAGTCAAAATAAGTTTGTCTAGGAAGTTAAGCATGCATGTATAGAAAGAATCTACTATACATAAACTAATTAAACTTGTTTTGATCTACTATTCATGAAAACAAATATCGGTTAAACTAAAAACCGAAAAAACCAATATCCAAACATAAAACGTGTGTGTATTGTGCACTTGAGCATATCAAACTATCTTATCTTTACACATGGATCTGAAACAAACTAAACTAGGATACTTAAGTCTTCTTGATGATCTTCATCTTCAAGTCGACCCGATCCAAAACTCCATCCACCGAGCTAGACTCCAACGAGTGCTAAACATGATCTTGATGCTCGGGCTCTGGAATCACCAAGTGAAAAACTTCAAAACTCATCTTGTTGAAGCAATCACCAACTAATATCTTGGTTAATGATCTAAAACTAAAATCACAAGATTATTAGTAAACATAACTACATGAGTTAATCATCATCAAAACTAGAGTGGAAGGCCTTTGGGCCAACAATATGAACCTCCTCACGACCATCATGGAGAACAACGGCCTTCAACTTGAGCTTGTCGCGATTACAAGCTTGAGATTCATGCTTCTTACCCACAAGCGTGGTTTTACCTTGGTTCTAATGGCCGCAAACAACTCGACATTCTCATCAATGTCTTCAACCTGTTCAGCATCAACCCTGGCTACATGATCTCCTCCCGGTGTCACATCCGGTGAAGTCTTCACTGATACCGAACCAACTGGAGATGGTAGAGTAGCATCAACCTCCACCCGCTGCGATACTTCCTTGATCACCATCCTCTCCACCTGCTGAGAGACGGTAGACTTCAACACTGAAGTCTCATCGAACGTGACATGCCGGCTCAACACGATCTTGTTTTCGGGGTCCCACAACCTGTAGCCTTCATATTCCTTTTGACACCCAAAAACACAAACCTCTTTGCTCGCGGATTCACCTTGCCATCCTTGGTACTGAAGTAGATCGGACTTTCAAATTCCCGCAGCAAACCATGATCTTGAGCAGCTTTCTCAGACAAAATTTTCAATAGAGTTTTACCTCCTATCGCAGTCGATCCATTATGAGATGGCTAGCATACACAATCGCCTCAGCCCAAAATGATTTGTCTAATCTTGCATTTGACAACAACCACCGAACCTTCTCTAGCAAGGAACGGTTTACATCCTTAGCCAACTCATTTATACCTGTTGTGAAGTGAGTAGCAATACCGGTGTTCTGGCCAAATCGTAGGAATTGGTTCATGTCTCTTCCAACATTACCAATCTGCTTCTCCTTGATCTTCCTACCAATCTGCTTCTCCATTCTTCCTCTCCACTTTACCAACATATCTAGGGCTTCACATCTTGTCTCAAGGGATATATCCAACAATGCCTAGATAAACTATCAACAAAAAGAGACAAAGTACCTGTGACCTCCAAGCGATGCAGCCTTAGCAGGTCCCCAAACGCTTACGTGAACACAATCAAGAAGACCTTCTGAGCGGTGAGTACTGGTGCTGATTTCACCTTCTTCTTGTCCAGAACGCTGTGTTCACCCTCCAAGTTGCAGGTAGCAGCATCTTCCAATGATCCCTTCTTTGCAGGAGCTTGCAAAGACCTTTCACCTCCATGTCCGACCTTCACCTGCCAGACCTCCGTGCAACCATCATCTGAAGAACTAGAAGTCTCCACCTGACTTGTAACCGTACTACCCTTCAAGTAGTAGAGATTGTCTCGGCGGACGCCCTTATCACCACCATCGAGCCTTTGATCATCTGAGAACACCATCTCGAACAGATATCACCAGACCCAATGCTTCCAAAGCACCAACAGAGATAAGATTCCTTTTGAACTGAGGTACATACCTCACCTCCTTCAATTCTCGTACTATTCCATCATCCATCTTGATACGGACTGTACCCATCCCTTCTATATTACACGGATGATCATCTCCCATGACCGTGTAACATCCATCTAGCTTCTTAAAACTAGAAAACCATGCCCTGTTCGGACACGCATGATAGGTGGCTCCGGTATCTAAGATCCACTCAGCATTATCTGAGTTACAAACAGTAGGAGTAGTAACAGAGAGAGAGAATACCGATGAGTCTTCATCCGATCCATCCGCCTGTGCGAGATTCGCCTCGGTGTTTGACTCCACCTTCTTACCTTTGGCCTTCGGGCATTCAGCTTTCCAGTGCCTTAGTTCCTTGCACAAGGTACACTGATTCTTCTTCAGATTTCTGAAGCCTGATCTGGACTTCGATCTTCTTCGATCATCTCTTCCCTTCCTATTAGAACTTCTGCCTCTTACCTCCAATGCCTCTGCTGTTGTGCTTCCTGAAAAAGACAGTCATCCTGTCTCCTTGCTTCATAGCTCACAAGTGCAATAGACACCTCACTGTAGTTAAGGGATTGTCTTCTATTGAGAAATGTAAGAGTAAAGGTCTCACACTCTTCCCTAGGAAGAGAGTTCAAAAGTATTACGCCTTATCCTCTTCACTGGTTTCCACATCCACATTAACTAGATCTGTAAGAAGCTTCGTGTAGCGATTCAAGTGTTTATTGACGGAGCATCCTTTTTGCATCTGAAAGCCATAAAGTTTACTCTTCAACTGCAATCGTGACTCTATGCTTTTCGTCAGATACTTCTTCTCCAGGATCTCCCACAGCTGCCTCGCAGATGTCTCATGCAACACTGATACTTGATGTCTTGTGTTAGACAAGACCTGATCAAGCCACACGCCGAATGTTCATCTTGTCCCAATCTTCTTTCGTCGTTGATGCACGCTTCTTCTCTAACCGTATAGTGTCTTCGAGGTTGATGCCGTCAGCGCATCCATAACCTCACACCTCCACATACCAAAGTTGTTCGTGCCGTTGAACTTCACCACATCAATCCTTGGATGTGGATTCATGGATCTCACAGATGTACTTTCTCCAACCATCTTCTCAACTGATTCCTCAAAGCAATGCGGAAACAAACGGAGTTAGATAAAACAAACTAGATAAAGATAGGATCTTTACCTCCACGCGAAACCCTCGAAGAGTTTTCGAAGCAATCTACTCCTCCAAAATGATTCCTCGAGCAATCTACACGCTGTTTCGAGATCGACACACGATTCCACAAACAGTCCCAACGTCATTCGAGATCGACACACGATCTCCGCCAAACAGCAACTGATGCCCTTGAATCAACAGATGATCCCACGTCGAACCTGGGATGCTCTGATACCACTTGAAGGACTTGGGGCTCCATCCTCAAAGGCTAGTTTTTTGGGATGGAGACCCAAGTCCTTCAAGTGGTATCAAAGTCATGTCCTGAACTTAGTCGTGTGTGTGGGTGATGTTCGACGATGTAGATCCCCCAATAGCGTAAACGCGCAATGGGCCTGCCACCCCACTGGCGCAAAAGGCGCAATAGGCCCCTGTGAAGCTAATGTTGGGCTCTCGAGAAATTTGGCAGTGGTGCTCCTTTGCAATGGGCGTGTCGGCTAACACGCGGTGTAGAGGAGTGACCGACTGCCTTACTTCACATAAGGCGTGCCGTAGCTTCACGCAGTGAAGAGTTAGATCTCGATGGAGCATTTGATCTTCGAGTGTGAAGATAGTTGAGCTTGCAGGGGAGACTCTTGTTCGAGGGGGGGATTGTTGGGATTTGGGTCGAACAAATAGTCCCACATCGACTAGACGTGGGGATGGTCTTGGGAATATAAGGATTTGGACAACTCCACCTAAAAGGCTAGTTTTGGGATGGAGCCCCAAGTCCTTCAAGTTGAGATTGTTGGGGGCCTAATCCATCGCTTCTTGATGAAGAGTATGAATCCCCTTGTTGATCTCACAAATATCTCATCTGATGATGATTTGGTGTCTAATAAATCTTTGAGTGCAGCCAACAGAAATCTGGTATTTGAAATGTCACATGAAGTTGGAAGTCTAGAATGCTTCACTCATTCTCGCAAAAGATCCAAGAACAAATCAAGGTCAAACTGAAGCTACTGTAAAAAATATGAAAGAAATCAACAACTCAAGGTAATTCTTGCCAGCAACACTTTCAGTTTTAATGAAAAAAGTGTTGGAATTGAAGAATATAAGTATGAATCTTCGAGTTGAATTATGGCGAGATCCATTGATCGAATCAATTGGATGATGGTTGGAGTGTGTTCTCTTTCCATTGGGAATGAACGTGGTATATTCACATGTTCAATTCCGACTTCGAATGAATGAGATATTCAAGTCTAAAGATTGCCTAATTCAAAGCCAAAACGGGACTAAAGGTAGCTAAAAGCATTTAGTCCCACATTGGCCATGGATGGAAGTTTGTGGTGTATAAATAGAGAAAATTGAGAACAAAGGGCGTGCCTTTGGGTACTTGGAGTTTTCGCGCGCGATTGGGAGGGATCTATGCCCGCCCGCACATGCGCGCGCCGCCGCCAGTGGCGTCTGGGTCTGGGTCTGGGTCTGGGTCTGGGTTCGGGTTCGGGTTCCCTACCCGGCCTGATTCTTTTTGAATCAGGTCTCCGGGTATGGATTGCGAGCACCCGCTCCACTCCGGATCCAAACCGCCCGCCAACAAGACCGCTCCGCGTCAGTTGCGACTGTTGGGCTGCCAACAGACGCGACTGCTGGGTAGAAAGGTTGCAACCTTTCGTTGGGTTCGAACCTATTGGCCCCTCCTGGAGCGCTATATAAAGCGCTCCCATCTCTCAATTGAAACACACCAACTACAACACAAAAATTCAGAATAAACTCTCTCTCTCTCTCTCTAAGTTCTGAACACTTCAAGTTTCTGCGTTCTGAACTGGGAAGTGGAGTTCTGAAGTGACTTCCAAAAGGGAAGTGGGAAATCCGTAACTCGGTTTCCGAAGCGACTTCCAAAGGAGATTCTGCAAAATTCGTTCTGAAAGAAGGCTCAGAAAATTCAACAGATTCTTTTATAGAATTGTTGTTTGAATCTGGGACTTCTGAAGAAGAATATTCTTCAACCTTCCTTCGTCCTCAACAGTGGGTGCTACTCCAAAGTAGAGGCAAATATTCATCCGAAATTTGTCCTTGTACCGCTGCTTCAACGATCCTGTGAAGGTACTGGTTGACTACGGTTCGACCGTAGGTGATTTGGTAGTGCTATCCAAATACCGTGAAGGAGTGTTGTATCTTGGGAGACCAGCGTCTATTATCCCGTTAGCACCAGTGCGGGGGACGTAATTGTCTTAAGGAGATTCGCTCTAAGCGTACCTCACTCCAAATACTATAAGTTGATTAAGTCCTTTATACAGGGGATATACTTTACAGTATATCGAGACTGATTTAGATTCAGTCTAATTGGTGTTTAACCAAGGAAAGAAATTGAAAGGAAATTGAAAGATGGTTCTTAAATTAAGGAACGTTCTATTGAACGGAAAACCTCCCACCTGATATTTGCCGACCTGGCCAATTAAATTGTTGATATTTCAGTGATCTTGAATAGTTGTCAGATTGATTCTGTTAAGCAGAGTATACAACAAAAAGAAACAATGGCTAGCCTCAAATTGGGAAGGCTCTTTTGTCAACAAGAACACATACTCAACAATGTGGCAACGAGGGGGCGCCACCAAACGTGGGGGCGCCAAGGAGGGGCACCGCCAAATGAGGGGTACCGTAGCTGATCCTTATTACGCCATTAAAGGAGCTATCAACAAAAGCTCAGTAAGCAACACACACGTGTCAAAGCTGTGTCTCGAGAACAGATTACCAACTCACGAATTTCATTGATTGGCCCCTGATACATAGGGTCTTGAGGGAAAACATCTGCCAACACTGTGTGTCCCCATGAGAAAGGTATACAATGTTAAACTCTACTAATAAATCTACATGTAAGTGTGCACATACAGGAATAAACCAAAAAGCAAGACATCCATCTTTGTATAAGGGTTTAAGTACAAAAACATAACTGAAGCATACATGTTTGTCTCTTAATGATCCCTTCGAGCAGAAATTTTCTTTATGCAGGCATGTGTATGTAGTACATCTCAGACTCTTAATGTCCTTTTGGATCGAGGACCTATACTTCGTACACGGTCGGTTTGTACACGGTAGGCTCTCAGTGATCCTTTTGGGGTCTAGGACTTGTACTCAATTGACGGTCGGCCCATAGTGGTCATTTTGGGATCCAGGACCTGTACTTCATATACGAGCGAATTTTAGTGATCCTTTGGGATCCAAGACATGTACATTGTACTCGATTGACAAGTACAATCAAAGAGCAAAATGGATGTCATCGGGTACCCTTGATCAAGCACGCTTTGCATTCTTAATCAAGGGGGTATCGTAGACACCTAGATTTTCGTGACAAATATTCCAGTTTGAATGTGTAATCCTTGTACATTGGCTGTTAATTAAAAGCCGGATGCACATTAATTTTAAATGAAGAGATCCGGATGCGTGTATCGTACACGTCCTGATTTATGACATGTTCATAATAGTAGAAATAAATACGGGGATGCGTGCACCGTACATGTCTTGATTGTTGCACGTTTGTAAATCGCAAAATTAAATATGTGGACACATATCGTATTTTTTGCATACGTAATATTGATATGTGTATGCTCTATATGTCCCAGTCCCACCAACTAAAAGAAAATGGCCGACGGTTGCCAACGCCAGGGCCGTCCCAAGGCGGACGTGTACATTGTACACGTCCAACTTTCCTGGTCATTTAACTCAAGCAGTCGAATACTTGCCCCCTCTCCTCCCCATAAGTAGATTGGCCTTTGGCATTTTCAAGGCTTCAGTAGCTCAAGAACTTCTACCTTTAGTACTAGTTGGCCTCTGCAATCTTCTCAAAATCTTTACTTGTTCTATGGGTTTCGATTTCCGCCTTTGACGGCACTATAAAGAGTTCTAATGTTCGAGTCATTGAGAGGGTCCACTCCGGCAACCGTCCAGGGAAAGAAAGGGGAGTCCACGAGTAGCCTTGGAACAACATCTTCATTAGTCTCAAGGCTACTTCGTAGAAATAAAAATACAACTCTCTCTCCTTTCATTACTTAATCGCATACTTTGTATGTCTTCTACATTGTAGTTACACTCTATATACACACACGTATATAGACCTTGCCAAGCAAAGGGACTCACCAAGGGAAAAGACCAAGATAGTTTTAAGTCCACTATCTTATCTCCCCTCTTCCCGAAGCGGGCAGGTAATCATTAAAACATAATCATCACTTATTATCAACACATAAGGATTAATACTGCTCTAGGCCTTGTCTAATATTTGCCTCACTTCTTGTCCTAGGAACCTTGCGGTGGAGCTGACTCTGTTCGTTCGGGAAGGAAAGACCTACAATCTATCCAAAATGCATGTGATCAATTTAGGAAACCTACAAGACCCAAAGAAAACACAAGTGGTGGTTGTGAAAACAACCATTGTGGTAAAGATTTTCTGATATAATTAATCGAACGGTCAATTTCGCACTACGAAAAGTTAGGGTTATCTCGCTTATAGGACAAAAGTAAAGACAAGAGATTTTATGTGGAAACCTAAATTGGAAAAAAAAAAACATGAGAAGAGAGAAAATTCACTAGTTGTATTAGTATATAATATCCTCTTGTAAGTATACTGTTTGTATATATATATTCCCCCCGTATCGCATGTACATCCCTTCCCGGGTGTGGTGTTACAAATCATCACTTTATCACTCAATCCCTATTAGTTATGTATATTTTTTTCTGCACATGTACATATCGGTGTTAAATCCCTCGGGTTCTGGTATCTGTTGGTTGCCTTCAGGTATAATCCATTAAAAAGTATGCTCAGGTTTTGTAATTAACCGATGTGGGACAAAAACAGCAACAAACGCCACACGAGTGACTAACACACTCGGACGACTAACACCAACGCACTCTCTCTCTCTCTCTCTCCCCCCTCCCTCCCCGTGACCGCGGTATTGCTCGTCTTAAATTTTCATATAAGTTTATAATGCTACAATAAACTGACGAAACATTAGAAGACCAACAGGGACAGAAATGGTCACACATTTTGACAGTTAAAAGCAATCAATTAGTTTAAAAACTATATATGACCTCTACTGATTGAATATCTATTCAAAAAACCATATAGAGTTCAAATATATAATGAAAGAATAGAAAAACAATACAATCTCTCAACTCATCAGTAATCAACAATGTTACACCAAGTTCTTGTGAACCCATTATGAATAAAGCCACTACCATAAAAAGTGGTTCCCATCAATATTTAAACACCATTATTTTCAAAGGACAAACGAAAATCTAGCCTAAGCAAAGCTATAACTGACAACAAGTTTCGCCGAACATAAGGAGCATAAAGGACATCATGGATTAGAAGTGCGCGGCCTCCACGCAAGTCTAGCTTGTAGGTACACATACCTAGTACATCCACGCTATCACCGTTTCCCATGCAGAGAACTTTGCTGCCCGACAGTATTCAACGATACTCCACGAACCCAACTCGGTCCCTCGCTACATGTTCGGTTGCTCCTGAATCAACAATCCATTCAGAGGAAAGATGAGCTACCATGACATGGCTTGTAATAAAAATAAAACGAGAACTCAAGTTAGGGAGTACCTTCTTCGGCTCAGTGCAGTTACGAGTGAAGTGTCCTTCCTTGCCACAGTTAAAGCACGTTGTGCTAGTTTTGTCGTTCTTACCACCACGCTTGCCTCTCTTGCGCTTGGTAGAATTAGCCTTCTTAGGAGCAGGTCCAGAATTCCTCCTTTCCGCCTTGATTTTTCTTGCGCTTCGGCGCAAATGGCCTCTGCGAAGCAGAGTGAGCAGTATAAGACGAGCCATTAGCTTTTAGCAGCTTCAAGCTCCAAATGACGCGAAAGATCATCAAATGTCTTAATGTTCTCATTGTGCGTCATGTTCAGTCTCGTTTGCTCTCAAGCGTCGGCAGAGAATGGATGCCAGCTTGGACTTGCTGTCCATCACTCTAGTTGTTTCCAGCTGCTTTGAGTTCGTGAATCATAGATGACATCTGCCTAAGATAATTCTTCATATTCTCATTAGGGCGCATCCTATGAGAGTCAAACTTAAGAGTCAACGCGCGCAATCTCATAGCAGAGGTTTCGCCAAATTTGAGTTTCAGGGCATCCACATTTTGTGAACAATCTTATAGTCCTCGAATGCGCTGATCAAATCATTGTGCGTGCTGCCCAACATAACAAAGCGCGCACAACGATCTTTCTTGGCCCATTTTGCATCGGCCTCAGCATTGCATTGGTGTTGTGGACCGCTGCCCTCCTCTGAAGGCGCCTCCATGGACTGTCAGGGTTTTCAAAATCTCTTGCTCAATGAAGAGATTGAACCTTGCGGTGCCAAATGTCATAATTTTCACCGTCCAGGTTCTCTCCTTTGTTCAAGTCAGCAATGATATTCTTGGACGCCATCTAAGATGCGCAAAAAAGGATAAAAGATATTACTAGCACACAAATAATATTTATTTTGCAGCAAAAATATCCTAATAAAGCCAATAATTCACATACGATACAAAATCAAAAAATCGTTAAACTCAAAATCATCATTTATATATCAAATATTTACTATTAGTTTAAATCAGGTTTTTACGCAAAATATGTATAGGAGCTTAAAACAAATCTTATCTATACTCACTCAAATAACGTATATTAACAATTATTTTGTGATGCAATGCGCATACAAAAATAATTATTATAAGGGATGCTCCAAACCCGAGCATTGCCCAGGGAGTTATCCTAAAGAATCCTGTAGGGATTTGTCGCCGGAGACAGTGCCACTCGTGGTGCTCCCAGCCATAGCAGTGCTTGCAAGCTGCAGCAGCGATGGTAGCCCTGTGAGAGCTACTAGTTAGCAGCAGTAGCATCACCAATGGCGCTATCTTGCCGTGACAGCGACAGCTTGGGGAGCTGCCAACTATGGTAACGCCCCCAAAGAGGCGTTGCCATGCTTGGCAAAGCCAACAGTGCCCAGGGCGCTGCCGGCTGCGGCAGCAATACCCCAATGCGCGTTGCCATTACAGCCAGCAACGCCTCCGGTAGCGCCCCCCAAGCGAGCATTGCCGGTCAGGCCGCAACAACGCCTCCCTAGGGGGGTGCCTGCAGAGCTAGCAGCGCCCACAGGGCACTGCCGACATAGGGCGGCAGCCCCCCCGGAGGCACCATTGGCCTTGGCAATAGCTGGTGACACCCTAAGGGGTACCACCAGCTCTATTAGTGCTGAGCTCTGAAGGACATGACTCCCTTTTGTTGAGGGAGAACTCCCTTGGAAAAAAATCCCTAAGATCGATTTTACTTGATCATCCCACAATGCAAAATTTCACAACCTGGCTCTGATACCAATGTGAAATTTTGGATAAAAAGAAACATGGAGAGATTTAGATTACCTCAGCGGAAGCAGTAGTAGTGATAGGTTCAATCCCACTTCTTATAGTCGTCTCGATTCTCGATGGTAGGTGGACATTTCAAGAACGGTTACCTTGAATTCACAATTCAAGTGCCCAATGAAATCACTTTGTGATTGAGAGAAAAGAGATGTACTCTTTAGTAGAAGAAAAACCACTTTTTGTAGAAGACAAATTCTAACCCACATTCCACTTCTCATGGGTTTATATGGTGGTTAGGAGATAGGATTGTAATCTTCATCTCCAACCAACAAGATCTTAGGAGATAATATTATAATCCTCAACTCTAATCAACAAGATCTTATGAGATAGAGTTGTAATCCTTATTTTCAACCAACAAGATCTTAGGAGACAGGATTGGAATACTCATCTCCAATCAACAAGATCTTAGGAGATAGAGTTGTTATCTAACAACAACTATCAAGATCTAGATCAATCTTGATTTGAAATTCAAATCAAAATTATCTTATCTTATTCTAATGAGATCTTTCATATATTGGGCCCAATAAAGTCTCAACCCACCCAACGGGTATTTTATTCGTACATGAGCTCTACATGAGTTATTTTGGCATTTCAACAGAGAAACTAAGAGCTACCAGAGTTAGATTCAACTGCTCCTAACTCCCAACCCTACAAAGAACATCTAAATCTTTCCCCACATACACAACAGAGTAAGAAGATCAAAAGAAAAGAAAAATTAACAGTCAGTCTGGTTCACATAATGTCCAGTCTTCCTCCTGTGCCGGCTAAAATCAGACACATACCTGAATGTCAATTCACATCCAGCAACAGTGCACTGGTAGGGCCGCTCTCCGGTGTGAATCCAGAAGTGCTCGGTCCTCACCCACTGCCACTTGAATGACATCTGGCACCCCTTCCACGGGCATTTTAGGGGCCTCTCATCATCATGGACTCGCAGGTGCCGCATCAGATCCTGTGAGACCTGAACTGATTTCTGCACCCCTGTACATGCACCTGTTTTGCATGTGCAGGTGCAGGTCCCCCTTTCTCCTAAATTTCAAGCAGCAGCCCTGTTGGCCCAAAGGCCATTAGCCCGATATTTCGATGGATATTTTGATGATAACAAACCATATTTAGTTATGTATTTAACAATCTTGTTTAAAAGAATTTCAGGTTTAAAATAAGTTAATTTGACGGCTCCACTATCAAGACTCACAAGTTTGGACGCCGCTAAAGATTTGCATTCTCAAGCCAAGCACGGTAGAAAGCTTCGGGATCAAGACATTGAAGAAAAGATCAAGATTTGTATTTACTTTTCTTTTTAGACATTTTGTCAAAACCTAGATGATAGAGGTAGATTATTTGGGATTGTCACTCACACTCACTTAGTTTGCTTCATGGTTTAAAAAGAATCTTTATTTCAGAATATTTTGTCAAAACTAAGTTGGAAATTAGTTTTAGAAATATCATGTTTTGGAAAACCAGTTTTAAGAAAAACAAGTTTATTAAAAAGGATTTTTTATCAAAATGATCTAATATGTTTGAGTATTGATATATGATCATACTCTTAGTTTTATAAGGTCTAGAACCTCATATATAGATCCCTAAACCAAAATCCTTCAAACCAAAATTTTCCTTTCTTTCAAAATCTATTTTAACAGATCTGACAGTCACCGGTCGACCGACCCTGTCGACCGACGTGCATGACTGTGCATGTGTGCACGTCGGCCGACCGCTCGGGTCGACCGGGAACTTGTCAGTGCTCTCTGTTTGTTTCGGTCGACCGTGCGGCCGACCGTTTTCCCTCAACGGTCAGAAATATGACCGTTGACGGTTGACCCGCCCGGTCGAACGGCAGTTGTCAGAAAAGTCTGACAGACTCCAACAGCTCTATTTCTGACAGATTTTTTGTTGGGATCTCACCCCAACGAATTTCTCTGGCTGTTACCTAGTCTTTTCATCCCCTATAAATAGGTGGTCATTTCAACATGATAAGACACAAGATTTACATACAAGATTTACATATAAGATTTACAAGTTTCAAAAGCCTTTCATTTTTAGAAAAGATTTCATCAAAGCCAAAATTTTCAAACACCTACTTGAAGCAAATCTCTCTACTTCACTCTAGTCATTTTGCACTTCACAATCCCAAGTACTATCTCTACATATTGGTTATAGGATTGTGCTAAGTGAGCTTTTGTGATCAAGTGTGATCAATTTTCTTCTTGAGCGAAGTTGTAGAGGCATCGGCCTCAAGCGAGCTAGTGTGCTCCAAGTGGTGTTGCGGCATCACGAGAGATAGGACAAGTGTGTCCTTGTATTGGAGATCCAGTGGGATCAACAATAGTGGAAATCCTTCAAGTGTGAAGGCGGGGACGTAGAGCGTGGCTCGAACCTCGGAAACATATCCTCGTGTTTGCGTTTGCTCAAATTTCTCTAAACTCAATCTCTTTATTACTTGCTTTACTTATTGCGTTATATCTTGTAAGCATTCTAATTTGAGCTTATTGTTTTAAGTAGATTTAAATTCCGCATTATTGCCATATTTCATATAACCATCACCTATTCACCCCCCCTCTAGGTGATTTCAATTGGTATCAGAGCCTAACCCTACTATTTGGTTTAACCACCTTAGGGAAATCCTTGTTTTTGGCTACATCATTTGTTGCATTCTTCATTTGTTGTGCATCTTATTCATTATCCATGGCTTCAATTGATTTTTCTAGCATCAAGTCCCCACCCAAATTTGATGGCTTGAACTTCCCTATTTGGAAGGTCAAGATGAACCTTTTCCTTAAGTCCCTAGGAGTTAGGGTTGCTAGGGCCATAACCAAAGATTTTGTAGAACCTCTCACCGATGAGAGAACATGGTCCGAGGACACCACCAAGGACTATGAGGCCAATGCTAGGGCTCAATATGCTTTAACCCAAGCCCTTAATGAAGATGACCTTTCCCGCATCATTAACTGTAAATCTGCATTTGAAGTGTGGAATGTTTTGATTGTTACTCATGAGGGAACGTCTCAAGTCAAGAGATCCAAAATTGACTTGCTTCGTTCTCAATATGAGAATTTTTATATGCTAAGAATGAGAGCATTGATGACATGCTCACTCGTTTCACCAAAATAACAAATGCTTTATCTTCTTTAGGTGATGCGATTGACAATGACCAAAAGATAAGGAAGGTCATTAGAGCTATTCCCAAAGCTTGGGAAGTAAAGGCAACCACCCTCAAGGAGCTCAACGATAGGGAGGAGATGGACTTCTCCGGCTTCATCGGAAATCTCAAGACACATGAGATGGAGATGAAAGTAAGAGAAGAAAGGGAGGCGCCAAAGAAGAAAGCACTCGCCTTCAAAGCCACTCTAACCATCCATGACGAGGAAGACTCATCGGAAGATTGCGATGAGGACTTTGCCATGCTCATCCGGAAGGGGGGCAAGATGTTCTACAAGAAGGGGAGACAAAGCAACTTCCGAAGAGGGAAACCTCAAGGAAGATTCGAAAGGAAAAGAGAGGAGCCCGGTCCTTGCTTCCATTGCAAGAAGATCGGACATCTCATTGCCGATTGCCCCGCTCTTCAAGCTACCACCTCCAAGAACGGCCCAAAGAAGAAGAAGGCTATGGTAGCCACGTGGGACGATACGGAGTCGGAATCCGAAGAGGAGAATGACGCCGCACACATGTGCTTCATGGCACATGGAGACGATGCATCTAAGGTAACACTCGACAACTCCATAGATGATGATGAATTAACTATGAATGAGTTAGCCCAATTCTTTGAAGAACTTCAACATAGGTATGAGATTTCTCAATCTCATAATAAGAAATTAAAAAGAGAAAATGATTCTTTAAAAGATAAAATTAACACTATTGAAAAAGAGAAAAATGATTTGTCTATGACTTTTAAGAAATAAAGATTGATTTTAAAAACTATAAATTAGCTTGTAAAGGAAAAACTTCTATTTCTTCATATAATAAAAATGATTTTGTTGAAATACAAAAACGGGTTGATGTTTTAGATTCAACTCTAAAAAAATGTGCTTTTGATTTAAACAAGTTTGCATCTAAGTTTCCCAAAGGAGTAACCCAAGGGAAACACACTCACCATACACATGCACGGAAACATGCACACACTCACAAGCATGCTTACATGTATGGTAGTGGTAGGATTTATGTTTGCACACATTGTGGCCGCAAAGGCCATTTAGAAAAATTTGTTTTGTCAAACATAACATGAATAATAAACATGTTTGGGTTCGCCCCGGTACTAATCCTAAAGGACCCAAAAAGATTTGGGTACCAAAAGACACACCAATTTAGTTGATACAGGTAGGTCTTCATCCTCCAAGACTTAGGGGGAGACGGTGCCCGGGTGGTGGATGCATCAAATCTCAAAGATCACATCGCGCTTGCATCGCTATCATGGAGGCACCTATTTTGGAGATTGCCCTCGTTTGGTAACTTCTCCATTTAAAAGTTTTATTTTTGTTTATATATACAAATACATAGGATTGTTAGTTTACCTTTGTGCTACATTGATATATGTTAGTGTAAACCTACATTTCTATCTTGATTGTGTATATGCCTTGCTCTAATTTTTTTTGATATCTTGTTTTTATGCCACATATTTTGAATGTCCACATGTCTAGTTTTGATCACATATCTATATTCACATTTGTCAAAACTAAAAAAAAAAAATTAAATATTTTAAAATTCATATTTAAAGCAAATACATTAGAGATGGCAATTGCGCACCTCAACTCTTATTTAGAGGAATCTCGAGGATGAAGTTCAGAACCCTTCACCGGGTATTCAGCTTCAACATCTCTAAATCTTTATTTTTATATGAAAAATAAAAATTAAAATGTCTTATGTAAATTTTGTTGATATTATAACTAATGAAGATTTAAAACTTGTTGTTTTGAATATATCCTGCTTGTTATTATGTTAGAGATATTATTTTTAAAATTATTTTTAGGATCTTTTTCTGCTGACAGATTTTTGGGCAGGACCGGCCGACCGGATCTGAGTTCCGGCCGACCGACCTTGCCTGGAAGAATAATTTTTCATTCTTCTCTGTAGCCGGCCGACCCATGCGGTCGACCGTTTCTCTGTCAGAGTTCTCGGGTAATTTCGGCCGACAGCTGCGGTCGACCGCTATGTCTGTCAGAGCTCTCGGGATTTTTCGGTCGACCGGACCGGTCGACCGTGCGTCGAGAATCTGCCAACTACCCATTTATTTAAAGCCCGTTTCTCTCTCTCTCATTTCTCACCGGCAATCCCCTTTCTCCCTCTCTCTCAAAAATTCTATTTCTCTCATCTCACTCTAATCCACTTTAAATCCAAGCCCCATACTCTCGGATTTTCACTGGATCATCATCTTCAGACCTGTTCTTCGTTCATTTTCAGGGAATTTTCAATCTAGGGTTTTTGATTTCTTCTTTCAGGTAAAAATTTGATTTTTTTCTAGTAAATCTTGCTCTCTAGTTTTGTGTTCATCTATCTCTTGTCAAGATCCTTTGTTTCATCTGTATTTAGATCAAGCCCTAATTGTTGTTAAACTAGATCTCTCAATTTTAACCTAGATCCTTCAATTTTAACCAAAATTTCATCATGTCTAAGAGATCTAGAACTGATAAAGGGAAATCTGTAGTTCCTTCATCCTCTTCCACTAGACCTAAACGCCCTTTTGTAAATGATCTTGCTGAGAATAGGTATATCCTCCTGTCTAAAAGAACCATCATTTCTGGGAGATGTGTTATTCTCCAAGACTTTGAGCACCTTAACATCCCTCATATTTGAGAAATAATTCATTGGATCAGTTTATGGCCATTAGAGAACCGGTTTATACCTCTCTCGTGCCTTACTTCTATTCAAATTTTGCTTTCGAGGGAAACCGTGTTGGACTAGAGTTCTAGGGAGAGACATTGACATTCCTCTAGAAAAATTTGCTGATTTGTTGCATCTCTCCTATGGAGGAGTTGATGTATACTCTTTTGATCTTCATGATTTCGAGTATCCGGCCGGTGAGTCTGCGCTCACCGCGTCCACTTTGATTCACGGGGATGACAACCCGGTTTAGTAAGGAATGAGGAGGTGAACAAGTTCACTTTCACCGCCCAAGTCCTAACTAAATTTGTTTTCTACAACATTTTACCCAAGTCTGGGGAGTACAGTCATGCTAGGGGTCCTGTTCCTCTGATAGTCTTTTGCCTTCTGAGAGGCATTAAGATTAATATCCCCCGCTTCATAGCTTCACACATGGCTTCTGATCAAATCCGTATGCCCGGTAGGCATTTGCCTTATGGGATGCTCATCTCTTATCTCCTCAAACAACTGGGTTTTGATCTTTCGTCTGAGTCTCCCACTGAACCCTCAGTGAACCTCAATAGCACCCTTTTGAAGAGGATGCAACCCAGGATGCGACATCCCGCTCCTGAGCAGCCTCCTGTTCCTCCTGCTCATGCCCCAGGGTCTTCTTCTGCACCAGGGACTTCCTCCGCTCCCGGGCCTTCCATATCTTCAGATCTTCAGGCCCTCATTTCATCTGAGCTTCGTACTCAGATCCAGGAGCATCAGTCTTGGGTCGAGCAGCAACTGACCCAGATTTCTGCGGCGGATGCAGCACATCGCGCGGAGATGGACTCGCGTTTTCAAGGACTTCGCAATGACATGTCTTATTTTGCTGACTCCATGCGATTCGTGGATTCGCAATTTGAGGCACTCTTTGTGAAGCTCAACATGCTTGGTCCAGATCCCACGACATTTGCCCGACCACTTCCTTCCTCCGGTCCTCCATTTCCTGTCAGGGCTCCTTCTGCCTCTTCACCACCACAGCCAGGTGTTGCAGGTATTGATCCAGAGGAGGCGGCTTCTTCTTCTGATGAGGATGGTGATGATGATGAGGATGTGGAGATGGCTGCAGGTGATGCTGAGGATGACGATGAGGAGGACGATGATGAGGACGACGACGACGATGAGTGACTTCCCTTTTGATGATGTCAAAAAGGGGGAGAGATATTCAGGGGGAGAGATATTCTGGAGAGACTTCACTTGGGCTTATATTTTGTTTCTTATATTTTGTGTGATGTATTTTGTATTTTGTGTTGGACACCTTTTTGGTATTTTATTGTGGACATGTATTTGTGGACATGTGTTGTTTATCTTATGTTGTTGCCTATGTATGAACATGTGTTATCTTTTATTTATGACATGAGTAATGTCTGGCATGGACATGTGTATGATTGTTTTTCATTTGCGCCATTTATCTATGCCTAAGTATATTTTTATTATATGCATGTGTTGAGGGGGAGCTTCACTTGAAGTCTCTACCCAAAATATTTGTAATAACTATATATGTTTTGTCATCATCAAAAAGGGGGAAATTGTTGGCCCAAAGGCCATTAGCCCGATATTTCGATGGATATTTTGATGATAACAAACCATATTTAGTTATGTATTTAACAATCTTGTTAAAAGAATTTCAGGTTTAAAACAAGTTGATTTGACGGCTCCACTATCAAGACTCACAAGTTTGGACGCCGCTAAAGATTTGCATTCCCAAGCCAAGCACGGTAGAAAGCTTCGGGATCAAGACATTGAAGAAAAGATCAAGATTTGTATTTTACTTTTCTTTTTAGACATTTTGTCAAAACCTAGATGATAGAGGTAGATTATTTGGGATTGTCACTCACACTCACTTAGTTTGCTTCATGGTTTAAAAAGAATCTTTATTTCAGAATATTTTGTCAAAACTAAGTTGGAAATTAGTTTTAGAAATATCATGTTTTGGAAAACCAGTTTTAAGAAAAACAAGTTTATTAAAAGGATTTTTTATCAAAATGATCTAACATGTTTGAGTATTGATATATGATCGTACTCTTAGTTTATAAGGTCTAGAACCTCATATATAGATCCCTAAACCAAAATCCTTCAAACCAAAATTTTCCTTTCTTTCAGAATCTGTTTTAACAGATCTGACAGTCACCGGTCGACCGACCCTGTCGACTGACGTGCACGACTGTGCATGTGTGCACGTCGGCCGACCGCTCGGGTCGACCGGGAACTTGTCAGTGCTCTCTGTTTGTTTCGGTCGACCGTGCGGCCGACCGTTTTCCCTCAACGGTCAGAAATATGACCGTTGACGGTCGACCCGCCCGGTCGACCGGCAGTTGTCAGAAAAGTCTGACAGACTCCAACAGCTCTATTTTCTGACAGATTTTTTGTTGGGATCTCACCCCAACGAATTTCTCTGGCTGTTACCTAGTCTTTTCATCCCCTATAAATAGGTGGTCATTTCAACATGATAAGACACAAGATTTACATACAAGATTTACATACAAGATTTACATATAAGATTTACAAGTTTTCAAAAGCCTTTCATTTTTAGAAAAGATTTTCATCAAAGCCAAAATTTCCAAACACCTACTTGAAGCAAATCCCTCTACTTCACTCTAGTCATTTTGCACTTCACAATCCCAAGTACTATCTCTACATATTGGTTATAGGATTGTGCTAAGTGAGCTTTTTGTGATCAAGTGTGATCAATTTTCTTCTTGAGCGAAGTTGTAGAGGCATCGGCCTCAAGCGAGCTAGTGTGCTCCAAGTGGTGTTGCGGCATCACGAGAGATAGGACAAGTGTGTCCTTGTATTGGAGATCCAGTGGGATCAACAATAGTGGAAATCCTTCAAGTGTGAAGGCGGGGACGTAGAGCGTGGCTCGAACCTCGGAAACATATCCTCGTGTTTGCGTTTGCTCAAATTTCTCTAAACTCAATCTCTTTATTACTTGCTTTACTTATTGCGTTATATCTTGCAAGCATTCTAATTTGAGCTTATTGTTTTAAGTAGATTTAAATTCCGCATTATTGGCATATTTCATATAGCCATCACCTATTCACCCCCCCTCTAGGTGATTTCAATTATATCACACTCATAGGGTTCCTCGAGCTTGTCTTTGCCCAACCTTCTAACACTAGACACTGCCCTGTTCTGCACCACTGTTCGAAAACCCACATTCTCCGGTGCACCCATCACTGCCTTGTCCTTGGCCTCAGGCCCTCACAAGAGCAACAAATAAAGCCGCCATTGTAAATTTGATGGTCTTCTGCAATATGTTTTTCTTCTCTGCCACCGCAGATAAAGCTCCCAGTGCGCTTGTGATGGTCTTCTGCCATCTGCTCTTCTTGCTTTCTTTTGCTTCTTCGTCTCACATACTGTATGATACATACAGTGTTCTGATTTTTATTATAACTTTCAACAAAGAGCTCTTATTCTCATCAGATTCCTGGACTTCATAACTTTCAGCCGCAGAGGCAGCATTGATATGTTCTGAGTTTGTTGAACTACTCTCTACCACAGGCTTCAGACTGCTAACCTTATTGTCCGTATTTGTTCCATCTACAGAGATCTCTTGCTGCACTACAGAACTTACAACCACTGAAGTGTTTTGCTGGGTTACCGGCTGCAATTGCTCACCCTCTGCAATTTGTTCTTAGCATCTGGAATCTCTTCCTGCATTCCACTAGTAGTATCTAGCATTGGCAGGTTACTGACAAACAACCGTCTTGAAGAATGATCATCATTTCCATCCATGGTTCAAAGTCTCGGTCTCGGCCGCCGACTCGGCCGGCACCGAGACGGATCGGTCTCGGCGACTCAGATCGGACTCGGACGATACGCGCAAAACGCTACATAGAACGCCAAAAAAATTATGAAAAAATCATGACAAATCATAAAAAAAAATGTAGACATCAAAATTCATGTATCACATATTCAAAACATATCGCCTAGCACTCAAAACATAACGTGAAAGCATAAATTAAATTAAACTCAATTAAATGAAACTAAATTAAATTAAACTAAACTAGTTTATACTAGATTAACCTACACTAACTTAATTACCTAACTTCAATAAAATTATTAAATTACCTAACTTAATTATAATTACAAAATTTTATTAAATTAAATTAACTTAAATTAAGTTTAATTAAACTAAACTAAATTAAATTACATTAAACTCAAATAAATTAAACTGGGGGGAGAGAGAGAGGGACTGAGGGGAGAGAACAGAGGGGGAAAGAGAGGGACTGAGGGGAGAGAGAAAACTGAGGGAGAGAGAGAGGAACAGAGAGAGGGAGAGACGGAGACAGAGAAGGGGAGAGAGGGAGCACAGAGGGGGAGAGGGGAGAGAGAGAGAGACACAGAGAGGGAGAGGAAGAGGGGAGAGAGAGAGACTGAGAGGGAGAGGAAGAGAGTCCGACAGAGAGAGAGAGAGACACAGAGGGAGAGAGACAGAGACAGAGAGGGAGAGAGAGGGGCAGAGGGAGAGAGAGGGACAGAGACGGAGACAGAGAGAGGGACACAAAGGGGAGAGAGGGGGAGAGAGACGGAGATAGAGAGGGAGAGAGGGACAGTGAGAGGGAGAGAGACTGAGAGGGAGAGGGAGAGAGAGTCTGACAGAGAGAGAGAGAGACACAGAAGGAGAGAGACGGAGACAGAGAGGGAGAGGGAGAGGTACCAGCGAGGGTGAGGATCGACGGCGACGGCGACGCAGGGGGTTTTCCTTCGCTGCTGCAGAACGCGAGAGGGAGGGGGCAGCGTGAGAGAGAGATAGATCTGATCTCTCTCTCTTACTCTGTCCCTTTAAGTTGGGATTCACGGGCGCCGAGTCGACCCGGGTCGGGTCCGACTCGGACTCGACTCGGTCAACTCGGCCGAGTCGGCTCAGGGTTCCGAGTCAAACCGTCAGCGGCCGAGTCGTATCCGACTCGGCCGATACCTTGAACCGTGTTTCCATCCTCCCCCGGTTCCTCCGCAATAGACAATTCTTGCTGCACTCTGCAGCTATCTACTGAAGACGGGTGCTCAACAAAATGCTTTTCTGATCTCATAGAAGGATCTATTCTGCCTTGCAGCTTAGGCTTCTCTCCGATAGGCACACCTAGTTGTCGAAGCTCTTATCCTGTAACCAGTCTATTGTCGACGGATTAGTGACAACCTGCTCAACTGATTTAGAAGATGATTAACACTATCTCCCATCTTAGTCACCTCTTCAACAGACACTTTAACCATCGGAATCTCCTGATGATGAACCCCAAACTAATACTTTAGACTGATTACTTACAATCTGTCCTACCGACTTCAAAGAATGGGAAATATTGAGTTCAAAATTAGACTCATCTGAATTTGACACTTCTAATCCAGCAGTATCATTTGATAATGCTAGAACATGAGATTGCTCTGCAGACAATAAATAGTTAACAAAGCCGCTGACCCTTGATTTACACTCCTGTGGCATTAGAAAGTCTTGAAGCTTCTCCAGTAAAAGCAACAGCTCCCTGAGAAGCAGGATCAATATCTGACTCCACATTGGTGTAAACCTCATGATCAGAATTAATTTCATCCAAGGCTTCAATTTCATCCGGAACTTCAGAATTCGTGGCCTCAAGCTCCAGCAAATGTGGCTGAGACTCTTGGTTCTTGAAATTATCAATTCTGCCCTTGGTGAGAAATTGTATTGGAGAGTTTGTCCCATGACATATATCTGAACTCTCCAACACTAGCATGAGGACACAAGGATGATGGCTTTCACAGCTGTCAGAATTAGTAACCTCATCGGCTCTGCTAACTTTTAGAGGAAACTGTTGCGTGCGAGGCAACAACCAACGAGGAATGCACCAATTAGAGATAGATGCAGCCGGAGATGTAGCCACACGACTAGAACAAAGAAACAATAGAGAAAGTAACACAATATTTAACGAAGTTCGACAATTTGCCTACGTCCTCGGGGCAAGGGAGAGGGATTTTATTGATTCAACAATCAATACAAGCTAATACCAGAGGGATATTTCCAGGGATACAATACATGAGGGCTCTAACCCATATTTATAGCCACAGAGTCCTAGAGATTTAAGAAACCCTGATTGGTTCGACCCAAAACAGAAAAGGAGTCAGAACCCCAAAAGGAGAACAAAACGCGTCTGTCGGTCGACCGGCCGGTCGACCGACCCTTGTCCTCAGTCGACGGACCAACCACGAGCTGGCTCATGTCAGTCGGTCGACCGTTCCTTTGCTACGGTCGACCGGGCCATGTCTGTGCACGTCGTGCACACCGATCGACCAGGTGGTCGACCGGTCGACCGAGCGGTTGACCGGGCCCTGTCCAGGCCTGCTTCAAGCGTCGTTCTTACTCCCTTTGACTTCCGATCTCTGTGCTATCTCCTCTCTCCCTACAATTCTCCACCTCGGTGAAGATTTTCCAAATCTAAGCCGAACTCCAACGAACATCTGGCGAAATCGACACACTATCTCGATGAAATCGACACACGATCTCGGCTTGAGCGCTCCGAACGAAATCAACACACGATCTCGGCTTGAGCGCTCCGAAATTAATCGACACACGATCTCGACTTGGCCAACAGACGAAACTTGTTCCTTCAAACGAATTGCCAGTACACGTACAATTGATTTTCACTGATCTCACCAGATCCAAATTGAGTTTGTCATTGCCACCTGCGACTCTCACCAAACACCAATATCAATTGTAAGCTTCCAACTTCAGCTCAGCTATCCAAACGGAATGCATCATACATGCGTTTCCATCACTTCACCTGAAGAGAAATATCATACGAGCCAACCAATGAACGTGTCTCCTACTCAACAACGTCATGGAACTCTATTCCAAATGACCTCAAGAAGAACCCATCATGAGCCAACACTAACTCTCCAACTGACAGACTCTCTCAAGTCTACATGTCTTTGAGACGGTCCAACCAAATCTGAATAGAGCACACCAAACACTATCATCGCTTCAACAAACTAGATGCACACCCCCTTATGCAAGTTCATCTATCTTCACACCAGAAGATTAAACGTTCATCGAGATCACAATACTTCACCTTTACGTGAAGTCGCTTCATATGGGTTGCATCACCAAATGGCCGTGCCTTTACGGCTGCCTACGTACCTTGCCCAAAGGATCAAGCCAACCGTAGTTCATTAGAAATGAACTACATCAAGCTGAAGCACCTGTGACTGAATCTTCAGCAGTGAACCAACCTGACTGAGTCATATGAATGTCCTCACTACCGTCATGGAGAACAACATCCTTTAACTTGAGTTTGTCGCGGTCACAAACTTGGGATTCATGCTTCTTCACCCACTTCCGTGGTTTTATCTTGATTCCAATTGCTGCAAATAATTCGACATTCTCATCAATGTCGTCAACCTGTTCAGCATCAAAACTGGCTACATGATCTTCACCCGGTGTCACATCCGGTGAAGTCCTCACTTAACACCGAGCCAACTGGAGGTGGTGGAGTAGCATCAACCTCCACCCGCTGTGATACATCCTTGATTTTCGTCCCCTCCACCTGCTGAGAGACGGTAGACTTCAACAATGAAGTCTCATTAAATGTAACATGCTGACTCAACATGATCTTCTTGTTTTTGGGGTCCCGCAATCTTAGCCTTTTATATTTCTTTAGACATCCAAAAACACAAACTTCTTTGCTCGCGGATTCACCATGCCATCTTTGGCACTAAAGTAGGTCAGACTTCCAAATTCCCGCAGCAAACCATGACCTTGAGTAGCTTTCCCAGACCAAACTTCTAGTGGAGTTTTATCTCCTATCCCAGTCGATGACAATCCATTTATGAGATGGCTAGCATACACAATTCCCTCAGCCAAAATGATTTGTCTAACCGTTCAATAGACAGCAAATACCGAGCCTTCTCCAGCAAGGAACGGTTTATCTCCTTAATCAACCCATGTATTTCATCTGGGAAGTGAGTACCAATACCAGTGTTTTGACCAAATCGTAGAAATTGGCAGCGTGTGCATTTGTGCATGTGCACATTTGTCGGACGACCGACGGTCAACCGCAAACCTAGCAGTCGACCGGGCAGTCGACCGACTGTCAAAATTTTTGAGCATCCAAGTTCTATTAAGAGACGATCGGGTGGTCGACCGACAAGTAACAGCTACTTTTTGTTTTAGGTAACCGGTGACGGGCGGTCGACCGAAGTCCAGCAACAGTCACAACGACGGTTTAATTACCCTCTTAATGCCCTGATTAAACCCTCTAATTATATTTATCACTTGTGTATTATATAATTCATTTGGAAAGGATTAAACATAGAGAAATCTTTTGATTTTGGGAAACATTTCGAAAAATCAACTTTATTCAAAAGAGAGTTTTCTAGTTTCCTTGTTTCAAATGCTCTCATTTTCAAATCAATTTCTACAAGTTGTCAGCTCTTAAATTCTTTCATTCAAACTGAATTTTCTCTCACAAAACTTCTTGAGCTTCACTTTCATTCCATACTATAGAAAGTTGTAAAAGAGAGTATTTGTGATTTTTGTCATCACCAAGAACTTGTAAATCTCATTGGTTTTGTGCTACCTCTTGTGTAGAGGATTAAGAGTTGGAGTTGTGTACTCCGGTGTAAATCTTATAGTTTCATTGTGGAGGTTTCTTTGTAAAAAATCCATAGTGGATAGTGAAATCCTTCACATGGTAAAGTCGGATTGCAAAGGCGGTGACCAAACCATTTTGTGCACCTGGTGGTGATAAGAACACTTAGTCCAAAATTGTCACCAAAGAATTTGATGCTAATACTAAGACACACTATGCCATACTTCAATCCTTGAAGGATGATATCACTAGGGTAATTCATTGCAAATACGCCTAGGAGATTTGGTCACGCTTGGTTGTCATACACGAGGAGACATCACAAGTCAAGAGAGCTAAAATTGATCTCTTACGTTTTCAATATGAAAATTTTTTCATAAATGAGAATAAATTCATTGATGGCATGATTATACTGAGTTTACTAAAATTACAAATAGTCTTACTTTTTTAGGTGATGAGATTGACAATGACTAAAAGACAAGAAAGGTCATACATGCACTTCCACCATCATGGAAGGTCTAATCTCCTATTTTGAAGGAGCTAAATGATAAGGCATGGAACTTATTGATCTCATTGGGAATTTAAAAACCCATGAGATGGAAAGAAAGGCAAGAGAGGAGATGGCACTCCAAAAGAAGAAAACTCTTGCTTTCAAATTCACCCTTACCATATGCGATGATGATGATGACCAAGAAGATGATGACGATTTGTCCCTCCTGTTTTCTATTAAAAATCAAAAGGGGAAAACTTACAAAAGTGTAAAAAATTACAAGAAAGAAAAATTACAAGTATTCTCTACTGAGATTTTTAAAGAAGTGTGCCAGTGGAAGTCTGATCAGCGCGTGACCACTTCGTTCCGTTGACAATGCAATCGATCGAGTCTTAAAGAATTCCTTCTCGCCTGGTTCCAGAGATTCCTTCCGGAGATTCCTTGAGAGAGAGAGAGAGGAAGATCTTAGGGTATTAATACCCTGATTTTATCCTTGCAGGATTTAAAGAAGTAATTCTCTGAATTTCTTAGAAGCGAGAGAATTTGCTCTGCTGATGCCTTAGCCCTTTTCTCTTGATCCTTGTGCGTGCTCTTTTTTAGCTCTGGTGCCGCCTCCTAGCTCATTCAGAAGTGAGCTATTTATAAGCTCTTAGAGGTGTAACTGTCCCTAAAATCCAGCAAGACTGGTAACAATCTGTTAGCCTCGCGCTAGAGGCTGTTTTGAGCATCGCACAAGGCTTTAAAGCTTCAGGCGAAGCTAAATATAGGTCTCGCACGAGGCAAGACATGCTCGTGCGATCCCATTAAGCGGTTGCTTGACCTGGCTGTCTCCACTTAATGTGAGACAAAGTGGCGAGTGTAACCACCCACTTAAAGTGGCATTAACCCCACTAAAGTAGTAGGGTTAGCCCACTAAATGACTTGGTCAAATGTTGACCTGGCAAACCCTCCACCAGGGGGTGCCTAAAGCTTCAGGCGAAGCTAGGAATAGTTTCAGGCGAAGATACAAGTTAACTCTCTGTGGAGTGCGAAGCTACAATTAGCTTCAGGCAAAGCTAGTATTTTAGCCTTTAATAAGGCTGTAAGGCTTCAAGCAAAGCTATCCCCTTAGGTTCATGCAAGGCTAAGTATTGAACTGGCTTAGCCTCATAAGCTTGTTTAAGCCTCTTCAAAGGCAAATATTTGGCTTACTGTCTGCTTACTGGATCAGTAAGGTTTCAAGTTATTGCTTTGTCCCTTAAGGATGGGTAGAACCTGGTCATCAGCTTGTCCTCGACTCGTCTTTTGTAAATGTCGACAGATTTAGACATCGTTTGGACCGGTTGAAGTGTTGTCTGGGAATTTATCTTTTCAGAGTGTCAACACCTCCTTGTGAAGAATGTAAGAATGACGTACAATAAGGTCAAGTTCAACAACTGAAGAAGATGGTAAGGGAAGGAGGACAAAGATTGTGTGCTACAATTGTAAAAAAGCCGGACACATCATTGCCGAGTGCCCGGAGACCAAAAGCAAACCCTTAACCTCCAAGAACCCTACAAAAAGAAGACCTTGAAGGCAACATAGGATTCCAAGAGTGACTCTGAAGAAGAGGTGGACACGGCTAATATGTGTTTCAAGGCAAATGAAAACACACTCAAGGTACAGACCAAATCGACATGACGTTGGAAGCGGTGATACTTTGATAGTGGTTGCTTGAGACACATGACTTGAGATATCAATAACTTTGCAACTGTATTAAAGTATCATGAAGGTGGCACTGTCACCTTCGGAGATGATTCAAAGGGCAAAATCATTGGTATAAGTAAAATCAGGATTGGGTCATCTCTTTTGATTGAAGATGTTTTGGCAGATGGACTTAAACATAATCTATTAAGCATTAGTCAATTATGTGACAAAGGCTTAAGGGTTATTTTTGATGCTCTAATGTGACGTTTTAGACAAGAAAATAATTACTTGTGTTCTTTTCAGTTTTCGTAAAAACATTTATATGATTGACATGCTTAATTTAGAATGCAATACCACTTGTTTGAATGCTTTCAATGAAAATTCTTGGTTATGATATAAAAGACTAGACCATATTTCATTTGACCATCTATCCCGAATTAATTCTATGAAATTAATGAAGGGTATTTCTAGTTTGAAATTTGAAAAGTACCGTATTTATGATGCATGCCAACTTAGAAACAAACCAAATCCTCTTTCAAATCAATCAAAGATATCATGACATCAAAACCTCTAGAATTGACACATGTATTTGTTTGGTTCAATTAAAACCAAAAGTCTTAGTGGTAACCTCTTTGTTTTGTTTTAGTTGATGATTTCTCAAGATTTACATGGGTTTTCTTTTTAGAACATAAAAGATGAAGCTTTTTTGCATTTTAATGTTTTTCGAAAAAGGGTTGAAAAAATTCCAATTTTATCCATTATGAGTGATAGAGGTGTTGAGTTTGTAAACCACTACTTTATTATTTATTGTGAAGAAAATGGAATCAAACATGAACTTTTATGTCCTACAACTCCAAGTAATCACAATCTTCATGAGATGGCTAGAACAATGATTAGTGAATATGAACTCTCTCAATATCTATGGGCCGAGGCCGTAAACACCTCATGTTACATATCAAATAGAGTTTATTTTTGTAAAAATACGTCTAACCCCCTTTGAGATTTACTATTTGAGAAAACCAAATATGTCAAATTTTAAAGTTTTTAGTTGCAAATATTTTTTTTGAACACTAACGGTAATTTAGGAAAGTTTGATTCAAAATCCTTTGAAGCTATTCTTGTTGGGTATTCAAACACTAGTAAGGCCTATAGAGTCTTCTTTAACTATTGAAAAGTCTATGCATGTTAAGTTTGAGGAATCTAACTCTCTTGTGAAGAATGTTGTAGAGATTGATTTCTTAGGTGACATTGAAAAGATTTCATTGAAGGACTCACCGCCTCAAGAAGACAAACCAAAAGATTAATACAAATGGTGAAGTCCAAGACATTGAAGTGGAGCCAACTCAACCACTTTCAAAAGACTGGAGATATGCTATAAGCCATCCCAATGATCTCATCGTAGGTGATGTATCCAAAGGGTTAACTACTCTCTCTAAACTCCATGAAATTTGTGGTCATTTTGCATTTATCTCTCATATTGAACCCAAGAACATCCTCGAAGCCGACGGCGACTCATATTGGTTATTCGCAAAGAATAACTCAATCAATTTGAGCGCAATTAAGTTTGACGCCTTGTTCCTACGCTCTATGATAGACCAACTATTGGTACTAAATGAATCTTTAGGAATGAGTTGGATGAGTCAAAAAATGTTATTAGGAATAAAGTTAAAGTAGTGGCCCAAGGTTACAAACAAGTCGAAGGGATCGATTTGAGAAAATTTTTGAACACGTAGCACTAGAAGCCATACGAATGACGCTTGCATTTGCTTTTTTCAAGGATTTTAAGTTTTTTCAAATGGATGTTAAAAGCACATTTTTGAATGGTTTTATTGAAGAGGAGGTGTATGTAAACAACTCAGTTTTGTTGATACTACACATCCGGATTTTGTTTTAAACTTGATAACAATGTTCTAAAAACCTGTTATATAACTCGTTATATAACCTAAAACTAACCAACCGTTACGTAACAAGGCTAAAAAACACAATGCTTCATAACTATAGTTATTTTGCCCGTAACGTTCGTTACGTTACGTTATTAACTTACATTACGGTGCAAGTCGATTTTTTTTTAAAACCCCAAATTCGCTCGGTCTAGGGCCCAAACCCCCCCCCAAAAAAATCCTCTATCTGCAACCTCGTCGCCATCTCTGTAACCTTGTCATCAACGTCGAGAAAAAGAAGAAAGAAGAAAGAAGAAAGAATAATAAGACCTACCTCGGGTGGTTCTCTGTTGTGATGGTTCTCGTCGGCATCGCCTCTAAGCAGTGGTTCTTCGTTGTAGTGGTTCTTCATTGTTGTTCTCGCGAACGTCGTCTCCAAGCAGAGAGAGATCGGGAGGGATAAAGAGCAGAAAGAGTGAAATATCCAGGGGGAGAGAGCAGAGAGATAATTGCTAAAAATATTGGCTGAGATAATATTATCAAAGATAATTGCTAAAAGTTATCATACTTGTATCATACTTATTATAATTTAATTATCATACTTGTTATAGTTTGTTATGTCTCCGAACTTATTATGAAATTTGTTATGTTTGCGAACTTATTATAACTTGCGGTGTGAAAAATTATTGTGACTCGCTAAATGTGTTATATATTATTTTGATATTTTTAGATTTTAAAAATTATTTTCCTATTTATAAAAATTCTTAAATATAGTATATATTTATTTTTATTAAATGAATATTAAATCATGTAACCTACATTACGCGTTACATTATAACCTATATTAACATAAGAAAGAAAAAACTTTATCGTTACGTTATCGTTATTTTAAACATTACTTGATAAGGTTTTATAGGTTTAAAACAGCTTGGTATGAAAGGTTGAGTAGTTTTCTTGTTTCCAATGATTTTGTTAAAGGAAAAGTTGTATACCTTTACAAAGCATTCAGATAATGATATCTTGATAGTGCAAATGTATGTTGATATATAAAAAAGACAAGATTCTTATTGGTCCGAACAATGTCTAAACTTGTTGACATTTACAAAAGACAAGTGACAGACGAGCTGAAGACCAGTTTTCACCCATCTCCGAGGGACAAGGAAGCAACTTGGACTCCACTGATCCAGCAAGCAGACAGTGAACCCGGATTGTTTCTAAACAGACCTCAGCAGGTCTAAGGTGCTAGCACTTAGCATTGCAGGAGCCCAAAGGGATAGCCTCGCTTGAGAGGCTAATATCACTCGACTTCGCCTCGAAGCCATTCGAAGCCTCGCCAAGAAGCTAACTCGTAACTTCGCCACAGAAGACTTTCAGCTCCGCCAAAGGGTTTCTTTCGGACTTTGCCAGAAGCTGCCTCTAGCTCCGCTATGAGCTCAATGCGGGCAACTCCGCCATTGGTCTGCTATGGTCAACCTTTGACCAATCAAATCTCCGGATGAGATCGGATCCAATCAGATCAAATCTAATTAAGATCAAATCAGAGATCAAATTTGGCAGTTGATTCCCACAATCTCTTGACTCTCCTAAAATGAGTAAGAAGATCAGGAGAAATCCTCCAACGATATGGAAAAGATCAAGAAGGTCAACCGACCTGTCAATTCTAGCTTCGCAGAAGCTGATCCTAGCCTCGCAGCAAGGCTACTTTCCAGATTTAAACAGATTCGATTCAATCTGTTTCCATATCTTCGAGGGACGATTATACCCTTGCTCTCCCTATAAATAGCCCACCAGGGCACAAGGCAGAGACACGCACGCACATACGCAGAAGAGCTCCACAAGCAGAGACTTCTTCAAAAAGCACCGTGCGCTCTCGAATTCAGAGATCTTTTAGAGAATTGCTTTCTCTATCCAGGGTGTTGATACCCTAATATCGTCCTTCTTCTCAAGGAATCTCCAGAACCAGGCGAGAAGGAATTCCTAATTGAAGACGATTTTGAGAAGCAACAAGAGGGTTCTACCAACCTTCTGTTCTCTGATTCCCCGAACCAGGCGAGAAGGGAATCTCATCGCTCGCATCGTCAAAGGGACAAAGTGGTCGCGCGCTGACCAAACTCCTATCGGCACACTTCTCCAGAATCTCTGAGGAGATCTACTTGTAATCTTTTTAAGAATACTTGTAATTTAGCTCCTCAAACTCTTTTTATTGTAAGTTTTCCCCTTTGCAAACATAATGGAAAACAAGATGGCGACTCCGCTGGGGAAGAATTTCTCCACTGCTGAGAATCAAGTGTCGCAATGCGACGAACAGACCTTCGGGTCTAACTCTGAATTTAGAAAAGCCGGTGCAGCCAGAGCCCCTCTGGCTAAATCTTCAAGGAAAGTCTCTGCAGAGAGTGAAAAGGTTCTCTGTGAACCTACTGCGGTTATTTGGCGCAACAAGGAAGCACGTCCGCAGTCTGATTCCTTTGCTTGTGAGAACTTGGTGGTTCAGTTCGATCAAGGAAGATTTGAAGAAGTCCTCTCTGGGGGTGGCCCAATGCTTCGAGCACGGAAGCATAGGAAGGTTTTCACGACCAAGGTTTTAAAGCAGAAACCGGAAGCAGAATTCTGCCAACACCCCTCAGCCTCGCGTGTGGCCAATCAGGTTCCTTATGAACCCAAGTCTCCTCTGCCAAGACGGGTATGGAAGCCTAAACAGAAGTCTCCAACCGAAGCTTCAGGCGTAGCTACGCCTAAACCGCGCCTCTCTCGCGAAGAAAAAAGGCAGGATGCCTGTCTGCTCCAATCATAAAGTTACGACGGCAATCATACCGTCGTCCAATTCAAGAACAGCAATGCCTCGCGCCGGCCTCGTTCTCATGAGCGAAGCTATTGTACCACAGCGTACGTGCAGGGTCCGTGACCGCGAAGCTAAAGCCAAAGTACCATCTAAGGCTAATTGCCTTCGCAGCAGCATAGCGGGTAAAGCACCGCAGCGTGCTCCGCTCTCCAGTTCGTCAAGCGCTAAGCCTGCGCTTTATGGCAAAGCTAGAACCAAAGCACTATTCAGTTCTAATCCCATCTGCAGGGGTAAAAGGAGCAGGACATCGTCCCATGTGCGACCCAAAAGAGCCTTTGCGCTCGATTGCAGAGACCCAACCGGGTCTGATTTGAGAAAATTGTTGACAAATAGACAAACCTCTTCCCCCTGTTGTCAACAAGTGGGATGTCAGCTGGTGACACTCCACTCGGTCCATTACCGGCTGGGACCAATCCCCACCACTCCTCCAAGACGACGGTCAGTTTTTGATCGACTATCAGTACAGGCCCCGAGGAAACACCGCAAAAGGAGCATCTCGCGAGATCTACCCTCTGCATCCGTCAACATGACCGGAAGGGGACGAGAGCTGCGCAGGGGAAGACAAACAGCTGACGACACCCCTACAGCTCCCCAGATCCAGATTATAGCCCAGGCTTAGGCGAAGTCTTGGTGCATGAAGAAGGTGTTTTTCGAAACACCAGATCCAGGGTGGCGATACCCTACAGTTACGAGTAGCCTTCTTCCTCGATGGCCCTAGCCTCGCCAGAACCCAGAAGATTACTCCAGTCATCGGACGAAGAAGATGAAGATAGTGGGTACGCCTCTTCGGCGACATTTAGCTCGGTGCGAACAGACAAAGCATCATTCAATATGGCTGATAATGCTAACGACGACCTTCGTCGACGTTTGGAAGCTCAGGAGCAAACTTCCAGAACCCAGCAAGAGGCTCTGGACAACATTCAACAGATGCTTGCTCGACTCCTCAGCAATCAGAATGACAACGATGCCGGGAGCAATCACGAGGAGGAGGAACACTTCAGCAATGAGCAACCAAAGCCGGAGAAATCCAAGGAGGGTTCTTCCTTAGACGCCGAAGTCCTTAAGGGCCTCCAAGCTCAAATCGCATCCCTAGCTCAGAGGGATGAATTAAAGAAGGTAGGGGCAGTCCGTCCTTATCCGCTGGAGTGGGATTCGGTGCCATATCCGCCGAAGTTCAAACCGCCAACGTTGCATACCTATGACGGAAAGAGCTCGCCAAATCAGCACATCTACTATTTCCGGTCTCAGACTGGTAATGTTATAAGCAATGACGCCATCATGGCTAGGCTATTCATTGGCACCTTAAAGGGGGTGGCATTTGACTGGTTCCGAAGTCTTCCCCCGGGCTCTATTAACTCCTGGATCGACCTGGAAACTCGGTTCCTCTCTCGTTTCTATGAGGACGATACCGAAGTAACCATGGACAAGCTCCTCTCCACTGTGCAGAGGAAGGGCGAATCTGTCCGTGACTACATTGAACGGTTCAGAAATTTATCCTTGATGTGCCCAGCAGGGATGCCATTATTACCCATGCTCTTACAGACATGCAGACACAACTTCCTAGACCAAGTGGAAGTTCGTATGGGGGCTGTCAAAGCCCACACTTGGAAGGAATTGGTCGAACAAGCAGAGATAGCCGAGAAGTCGGCTAAAAAGTTCGAACCATCCACCCCTAGAGGCAAGTGGGGGATGAACAACAAAGGGCATAGCGACCTACCGCAATCTTCTCAAGCTAAAGGCAAAGAGACTATGTCTGTAGAGTTATCCGGAGATGTACAGTCGAAGGCCAAGAAGAGCGGCTTCAACAATCAGGAGCCTAAGTTCCCTCCAAAGCAGTACTCCTTCAGAGACGATCAGGTGGTCACGATATTCCATCTGCTCCACAAAGGGAACAAAATGAAACTGCCAGATGCTCGGCGTCCCAGTGAGATAGGGCGCACGAACGACCCCAAATACTGCCTCTACCATAGGATGATTCACCATCCTACTGACAAGTGCTATGTCCTCAAAGACAGAATTCAAGCCTTGGTTGATGCCGGGGTTCTGACATTGAAGACAGAACAGAAGAAAGTCACGGCCAATATGGTGACTCTTGAGTTCGGCAAAGCTCCAAAGGTCACAGTTCCTGACAGGACTTATTCAGTCCCTGCGCCACGGTTGGAAGTCAAGCATCCTCCAGCTACAGCTGATTGAGAATTTGTTATAATGAAAATAGAGTTCAGAATTCTTCTCAATGCGAATCCGCTGTAGCTAGGGCTCAAGCGGGTCGTGATCCTCAGGGAAGGATGCGATGCAAGCTTTTCGGCCGATTCCTCGTATGCTTCAAGTAAGAAAAGAGAGAGATTAGATTTGTGATGAAAATATGGATTAAAGACGTGGTTTTGCTGATCTTCTACCACAACCCTATTGTAAGTCAAGGCCATTGATCATCATATCGGAAGATAAGTAGTTCATCCTAGGTACTTTAGAAGATAGGCAAGCAAGAGAAAAAGGTTGTAGAATCTAACTGGCGTCACTTCTAAAAATAAAACACGTATTCATCCTAACATCTATGCACAACGTAAGAGAAGATGTATCTTGAAATTACGTTGTCAAAGTCCTTAAGCATGAAATGTGAAAATTAAAAGGTGTGACTTCAGATTAGAAAAATACTCTTCATTTTAATTTCAAGCAAATCCCTTAAACCTAGGGTTTCTAAAAGTTCATCAATCCGATCAAGCTCGACTACTCTAGGGTTGCTTTAAGAATTCAGCAAACCACTTAGAGGATTAGTTCTTCATCATCATATTTTTATCTTTTCAGTAATTTTTTTTTTTTTTTTTATTTAATAAGAAAGATTGCACAAGAAAGAAAAACGAAAACAAGAATAGATCGAAGATTAAAACCGAGAGAGATATGACAAAAGAAATAAAATAAAGTGCAGAATTAAACAGAGAACAAAGAGTGACCTTTTATTTCGATGAATTGCCGTTACACAATTGTCTCCTTCTTCTCCACAAAAAGCATGAAAAAGAAAAATTACAATTTTCGCAGAAATTTAGAAATAGCTAAAGAAAAACCCTAGTTCCTCTCTGGATCCCCCTCCCTGTTGCGAATGCTCTGATATTTATAGGCAGAATGTGGAGAAGTCCCTGATAAACCTGACCACCAAATTCCGTAACCTATCTCATCTAGATTGCCGCGGATGCGCGGCTTTTGCCGCGCCTCCGCGGCAATCTTGTGGCTTCTGGCCACGCGCTTTGGCGCGTGGCCTCTCCTGGTCCATCATGTGGGCGCCTGCTTCTGGAAGGTTGATCCTGGCCTTTTAATCTGGATTTTCGAGATAACTTGGTGATCAAGTTACTCTTAATCCAGATTTCTTCAAATCCTCTCTCCACGAATTTCATCTTCATCTTGGCCTTTTATCCTTATCCCGCAGGTGTTTAGGGTTTGGTAGAAGTCTATCCAACCCTAATTTCTGATATTTGCAATTTTAATCCCTTGTATTTGCATTTTGACACTTCGTATTTGCGCTTTTTCACCTGGGCTTCAAACATGGACTTGGATCTTGGGCTTTTGGGCTCTTTAAGCTTTATTCTTTATTTAATTGATAATTTGAGGCCTGCACATATTAAATAAAGAAATATTAATAAATGTGCATTATAATATGAATAAATGTGCAAATGCGATGGTATATATGATGACAATTATGCATTATTCACTACCTATCACACCCCCACACTTATCTTTTTGCTCGTCCTCGAGTAAAAATCAAAAAGAAAGAGAAAAATCTAATCTAGCTAACTCACTTTCGTAGGATCACGGTTGCACTTAGCATGTGCAACAAGCCGTTAAACCCCTAGGTTACCCTAGAGGACGAGTGTTGTCTCGTGAGGGTTTTCAGCGGATTACACCCACAAAATCCATAAAAAGGAGGTATTTGAATTATATTTGAAGAGACTAAGTAGTCTATAAGTTTTAGGATCCTCATTTTTATTCATTCCTCAAACCTAGTCTTAATAAAGTCATTGTTGTCCATTTTAGGTAAGAATTAAAATTGAATTCTAATATAGTCTTTTTCGTTACCGAAAATCATATGCATCCTTTTGTTTCTACTAGGAACTCCTTAACTTGGACTCTCATGCCTCTTTATTATTTTTATAACATCATCTAATTTTCTTTCGTATAAGTATCAAGGCTTCTTGAGGCCCTAATACCTAATTATTAGATGTGTTAATATTTTTTTTTTTTTTTGCATGTATAACTCATCTAATTTTCTTTCGTATAAGTATCAAGGCTTCTTGAGGCCCTAATACCTAACTAATTGATTATTAGATGTGTTAGTACATATAAGTAATTTTTCCTTAGTTCCCTCGGACTTTCTAATCCACCCATGTAGCGAACTTAAAGTCGGTGACTCCAAACTGGTCGGTCTTAGGGCACCAGGTGAGAAAACACCCCGCGGACTCAAATTCAAGTGAACTAGGCCACAAAACTAAGGTATTATTTTTTTTATTTTTATTTTTTCATTCACCTTTAGGCGTGAATACTTATGCTTCTTGAGGCACATGTATCCAGCTTTATTAGTGATTTTTTTCTTTTTTTTTTTTATATATGAGGCACAAGGTCTTTGTCTTAGAATCCTAGATATGCATTAGGTATGCAATATTCATTAAGGTAAAAATCAAGACTAATTATTTATTCAATTTCTCCTCCTATACCTAAAATTTAAACAATTTATTTATTTTGACCAAGTTTTTAGAAATCCTAATCATGATTTTCCTAATCCTTAAAACTAACTTAGAATTCTTTCAAAAAATAAGTCAAAATATTTCTTTTTTATAACATTTTTTTTTTTTTTAATATTTATTAGCAATTTTTTCTTTTTTTTTTTATTTTTTGTGTTTTATTTTTTTTTTTTAAAATGTTAGAACAAATAAAGAGAAAAAAAATTTTTTTTTTTCTTTTTTTTTTTTTTTTTTTAATATTTTCTATGTTAGTAAACCTCCCCCACACTTATCTCATGCATTGTCCTCAATGTATGAAATGCATGAATGCATGAAGAAAAATGTAAAGAGAGGCAAAGAATAATAGTATACCATAATATGTACAACACATGTATCACTCTCACCTAGAGCTGCTTAGGATTCATCCCTCTAGCTCGTTTCCCATCATTCCAATGGGTTCTCTTTATAAGGCACAATGGGGAGACCAACATTTTTGTTTTAAAATTCTCTCCCCCCAGTTTCATCTTCTTTAGGCTCTTCCTCATCATATGTCCACCTCCATTATTCAAAAATTCATCACACCTTTCAGTTGGAACTTCCTTGCCGAGAAATTCTAGCTCAGTTCCGTACATCTCCTCAAAACTTAAATCAACACTTTTTCCTGGAAGTGAATAATTAACCAACATCTCCTTAATCGGTGTATCTAAACATAGGAGTTCTTCTTCAAAGAGACTTTCGAAAGTTAAGTCAATCGGAGTTTCTTGAACTATATTCTCATGCGATATTTCAGTGCTTGGCTCTTTGAAGATACTTAGATCAAATCTTCGTTTTTAAATGGAACTTTAAAATTATAATCCTCAACATGTGTCATCTTATCACTCAAATCGCACTTATCCTCAAATAACTTGTCAAGAAATAGAGACTCATTTTCACTTTCTTTTTCACAAATGTTCTCGATGAAGTTCACCTCAAATGTTTGGTCTTTATTCTTACGAGATTGGTTTTCCAGGTTGAAGACATTGACCTCTTTAGTCATGTTTCCAAAAGTCAACCTCATGGATCCATTCCTACAATTTATGATCGCATTTGCAGTTGCAAGGAACGGACGCCCTAGGATAACGGGAGTTTGAGACCGAAGAGTGGATACAGGTTCGGTCTCCAGAACAACAAAATCTACTTGGTAGATAAACTCCCCAACTTGGACGAGCACATCGGTAATTTCTCCTTTGGGAATTTTTATGGATCGGTCAGCCAATTGGATTGTAACCTTAGTCGGACTAAGTTCGCCCAACCCAAGTTGTTGGTAAACTGAGAAGGGGAGTAAGTTGATACTTGCTCCCAAATCAAGAAGTGCATGCTTAATTGCAGTTTGACCTATTGTGCAAGAGATGGTGGGGCAACCAGGGTCCTTATACTTGACAGGGATCTGGTTAGACAATAGCTCACTAATGTTAGTGGCTAGAAAAACCTTCTTGGGCACATTAGTCTTTCTCTTCTTTGTGCACATGTCCTTAATAAACTTGGCATACTTAGGGACTTGTTGAATTGCATCAAGAAGAGGTATATTGATCTTAACTTGATTAAAAATCTCTCGTACCTTATCCATTTGTGCACATTGCTTATCTTTAAGCCTATTTGGGTAGGGTGCGATGGGCTTGTGCATATCTTCGGCTGACTTGTCTTTTTTCGTGTTGTTGGCATTAAGTTGGGATGGAGTGGGATCAGGCAAGCTGAATGCTTGTTTAGAACTTGATGGTGTTGATACTTGGTTATCAACTTGTTTTCCCGACCGCAATGTATGAATCGCATTGCACTGACTCATATGATTCTCTTCAGCCAAGTGAGCTTGACTAGAGTTCCTAGGGTTTGGGAATGGTTGACTAGGTAGAGTACCCTTTTGCCTTTCTTGCTGATTCATTTGCATCTCTATCCTAGTCAAGACTTGAGCCAGCGTGTCATTGCTTTTAACGATAGTGTCCACCTTTCTTTCCAGATTGGAGAGCCTTGTTTCCATTTGTGAATATTGGAAAGAGGGTGGAGGATTTTGATAGGGCGGATTTTGGAAATTGTTGGAGAATTTGGGCCTAGTTTGATCATTGTTACTTTGGCCCCATGACAAATTGGGATGGTTTCTCCAACCGGGATTGTAGGTGGGCGAATATGGATTGTTGGCGGGCAGATTGTTGGCGGGCCTTGTGAAGGCCGCACTCGTATGTTCGGGCAAGCATTGATGCGCGATGAAGACAGGACATTCCTCGAACACATGGTTCCTATCTTGACAATAAGTACAGCCCGCCGAAGATGTTGGGCTGACTTGGTTCACAGAGACTGGCTCCTTAGTTTCAAGAGCTTCTAGTCTACGCATAACAGCAGCTAACTTAGCATCTTGTGCTATGTTGGCCTCAATGGAATGAATACCTCCTTTTGAAGAAGTGGGGTCATTAGTCCTAGATTTCTCAGGAGTAGGGTCCCACTGGATGGCTTTTTCAGCTAAGTCCTCAAACAATGACCATCCTTCATTTTCATTCTTTCCAGAAATCCTCCTTGACACATGGATTCTAACAATGTCTTAGTAGAATAATCTAATCCATCATATATGACTTGGCAAAGTCGCCATTTCTCTACCCCATGATGGGGACATTGGGCAAGGAGGTCCTTAAACCGCTCGAAGTATTTCCAAAAAGGCTCATTGGCTGTTTGCTTAAACTGTAGGATATTCTTCCTAATCAGTGCAGTCTTGTGAACGGGATAAAATTTCTTCAAGAAGGCCTTGACGAAACTGTCCCAAGTGTCTATAGAACCAACCTCTAGACTGTAGAGCCATTTCTTTGCTAAATCTTTCAAAGCAAAGGGGACAAACCTAAGCTTAATGGCATCTTTTCCCAACTTAGGCATATTTATCATTAAACATACTTCCTCAAATTCCCTTATGAAGAAGTATGCATCCTCTGATTCAAGTCCATGAAACTTAGGAAGGGTGTTGATATATTGTGGCTTAAGCTCAAATGGGTCAACACCTTCATTACTCAGTTTGATGCAAGAAGGAATAGAGGTTCTAAGGGATAGAACCTATCTTGGAGAGATGGCGGTTGAGCCATGAGAGAGTCGGGCTTGAGCTCGGGTGGTGAACTAGTTCTAGTTAGCCTGGATGTGAGTGGGTCTCTCGACCAAGCGGTCATGCACAATCAGCAAACAAGTTCACCCAATTAATCAAAAAGAAAAAGAAAAACAAACAAAAATCCTATTCTAGGGTTATCCTTGACCTAGACGACTCCTAACTTTAGACTGTCCTTAGGAGGTCTATTGTCGACGTCAACCACGAGCTAATCGGCCAGTTCAGGGCAAGACCGGTGGGAGGTTTTCCGTCAGAGACGTTCCTTAATTAAATAACCACCGTTCTTCGGGCTTTCGGCCCTCAATCCCTTCGCTAGACACCGATTTGGCAAGGGTTAATTTCGAACAACTTTCCTTCTTCGGTCAATCTCCTATTGAGTCCGAGTTATCTTAGGGCCAACGTCTAGTCAAGTTTTAATTAGGGTTAGGGTTGTGAGTGTGACTGGTATGATTTGTGGGCCAAGGAAGGGTGATGAAATCCCCACCTTATCTTTGTTATGGGTTATGCCCTTAAAATGGATTAGTGTACGTGTAAAGCGGTAGAAAAGTAATCACTCAAGAAAGCGGTAAACAAACAAGAGTGCTTCTAATCTATATGCTATGCAGAACGTACCTTGTCGCCAGCACTCTTCAACAGAATTAAAGAATTAAAATAGACACGTGCCCTAAAATGCAAGAGTCTAAAAATATTTTTTTTTTTTTCCAACAAATAGGTTAATGTTAATTATTAACAGATGCAGAGTGATCACAGAGATAAAATAACACAGCAGAAAATAGAATTTTTGCACTGCAGAGCAATCTGCAGAAAAATCTGTAAGTAGTGCACTACAAGTGCCGCGGAGGCGCGGCTTTTGCCGCGTTTCTGCGGCAAACTTGTAGGTCCAAGTGCTCTGCCTTCGAGGGCAGAGGCACTGGATAGCAATATGTGTCTTCTGCTATTCTGTTTCTGCTTCCTGTTCTCTGTACCTGCAACAGAAGAGAAAGAATGATTAGAACGAGAAATCGTGCCGTTCCTTCCCCGGCAACGGCGCCAAAATTTGATTGAGAATTTGTTATAATGAAAATAGAGTTCAGAATTCTTCTCAATGCGAATCCGCTGTAGCTAGGGCTCAAGCGGGTCGTGATCCTCAGGGAAGGATGCGATGCAAGCTTTTCGGCCGATTCCTCGTATGCTTCAAGTAAGAAAAGAGAGAGATTAGATTTGTGATGAAAATATGGGATTAAAGACGTGGTTTTGCTGATCTTCTACCACAACCCTATTGTAAGTCAAGGCCATTGATCATCATATCGGAAGATAAGTAGTTCATCCTAGGTACTTTAGAAGATAGGCAAGCAAGAGAAAAAGGTTGTAGAATCTAACTGGCGTCACTTCTAAAAATAAAACACGTATTCATCCTAACATCTATGCACAACGTAAGAGAAGATGTATCTTGAAATTACGTTGTCAAAGTCCTTAAGCATGAAATGTGAAAATTAAAAGGTGTGACTTCAGATTAGAAAACTACTCTTCATTTTAATTTTCAAGCAAATCCCTTAAACCTAGGGTTTCTAAAAGTTCATCAATCCGATCAAAGCTCGACTACTCTAGGGTTGCTTTAAGAATTCAGCAAACCACTTAGAGGATTAGTTCTTCATCATCATATTTTTATCTTTTCAGTAATTATTTATTTTTTTTTTTTATTTAATAAGAAAGATTGCACAAGAAGAAAAACGAAAACAAGAATAGATCGAAGATTAAAACCGAGAGAGATATGACAAAAGAAATAAAATAAAGTGCAGAATTTAAACAGAGAACAAAAGAGTGACCTTTTATTTCGATGAATTGCCGGTTACACAATTGTCTCCTTCTTCTCCACAAAAAGCATGAAAAGAAAAATTACAATTTTCGCAGAAATTTAGAAATAGCTAAAGAAAAACCCTAGTTCCTCTCTGGATCCCCCTCCCTGTTGCGAATGCTCTGATATTTATAGGCAGAATGTGGAGAAGTCCCTGATAAACCTGACCACCAAATTCCGTAACCTATCTCATCTAGATTGCCGCGGATGCGCGGCTTTTGCCGCGCCTCCGCGGCAATCTTGTGGCTTCTGGCCACGCGCTTTGGCGCGTGGCCTCTCCTGGTCCATCCATGTGGGCGCCTGCTTCTGGAAGGTTGATCCTGGCCTTTAATCTGGATTTTCGAGATAACTTGGTGATCAAGTTACTCTTAATCCAGATTTCTTCAAATCCTCTCTCCACGAATTTCATCTTCATCTTGGCCTTTTATCCTTATCCCGCAGGTGTTTAGGGTTTGGTAGAAGTCTATCCAACCCTAATTTCTGATATTGCAATTTTAATCCCTTGTATTTGCATTTTGACACTTCGTATTTGCGCTTTTTCACCTGGGCTTCAACATGGACTTGGATCTTGGGCTTTTGGGCTCTTTAAGCTTTATTCTTTATTTAATTGATAATTTGAGGCCTGCACATATTAAATAAAGAAATATTAATAAATGTGCATTATAATATGAATAAATGTGCAAATGCGATGGTATATATGATGACAATTATGCATTATTCACTACCTATCAACAGCTCAAGATAATAAGGGTCTTGTTCCCTTAACATTGGAGACAGGGGAAGTCATCTGGATACACACAGACCTCGCCCAAGACGTGCAGTGGGATTCAAAAAGTCCCAAGTCAAAGGGCAAATCTTGCAATGTCATCTCCCTCCTGCCAGACGACGGCAATCTTACTTCAGCTTCCCTCAGTGATTCAGAAGGAGAAAAGCATGCTTGCACAACGCAGGCTGACCTACCTCAACAGACGGGTACCCGATCTGGAAAATCATACTTGAGGCAATATGAGAAGTCTACTGACGAGATACAACAGCAAACGACGTCAGTACAAGTACCAGCATCCACTTCAATCCCACCAAGGGAAAAGAGAGGCCTAAGGAGGTACGATTCGACCACGTGTTGAAGAAACCACCAGGACAAGGGTTTGATACGCCCTTTCGGTTTGACATATTGGCTCAGCTGGCCAATATCCCAGCTCGTATCACTATACACGAGCTCCTTCGCCTCTCGAAAGAAACAAGAGAAGCACTCAGGGATGCGCTATCCAATTCAGAATCCTTTCTGACATGCATGCCTGAGATCCCTAACGACGACGTTCAGCCTCCTTGCCCAGAATGTCATCATACACAATCCAAGGTGCCCGCTATTACATTCACGGCGGAAGATATGCTTCTCAAAGACAACAAGCACGATCGACCTCTGTACTACACCGGATATATCGGTTCAACGTGAATCGAAAGAATACAAGTCGATCCGGGGTCCGCACTCAACATCATCCCCAAAAGGCTTCTTTACTTCCTCGGCATACCACTGTACAGGTTGTCCGCAACTGCTACTACAATATTCGATTTCAACGCCGGGAGCAGTCATCCACTGGGGAAAATCCGACTCCGTTGCAGAATCGGGAGCCTGAAGTCAGAAGTGACATGCTATGTCATTGACGCTGACACATCATATAACCTGCTACTGGGACGGCCATGGATCCATGCCAACTGGATCGTTCCCTCTACTCTGCACCAATGCTTCAAATATGTTGAAGATGACGCGACAGTACGAACTGTCTTCGCTGAAAAGCAACCATTCAAAGGGTGAAAAATTACTTCACTGACGCTCTCCTGTATCAAGAGGCCAGTGAAACACCTAAGGACCATTGCCAGACGATGATGAAAGTGGCAATGAGGCGGATTCAGAATCCGAAGCAGGCATGCCAGCCATTCTGATTGGTGAACCAATTATAGCATGTCTCAATAATCCCCTATGTAATACTCCTTCAGAGGATGAAGGTGAATGGGTAATTAATGATAATATTTCTTTTGATTATCCTGCGACTGTTGGGCTATTTGAATCCATTACGGATAGCTCCCTACACATGCCTTTACATAAGCCAAGTGCGTCCAGTACACCCATGGAATCCGCAGAAGGAGCCGTCTTGGTGATCCCACCATCCAAAGAAGGGCAGTTACCGATAATCTTCGGTAGAACCCAACCACGGGGACCTACAGTTGCAGATTCAAGTTCGGGTTCAGATACTCCACAGTTCTTCCATTACGCGCAGCCGGCACGTCACATTATGAAGAAAATGGGATATAACTTGGAGCATGGAATGGGCCTGAATTTGGAAAAGGAAGGCGCAGTTTGATGCGTACCTTTGTGCCTAAAGGAAGCCTGCAAACTACTATGATAGTACACACAGGGGGTTGGGATACGTTACACCCACATCGTCAGCAACGGTTCAAGCCAAAGACGATGAACTAGTTCCATCACATTCAGCCTCATCCTCCGAGTGGGACTCAGATGTCAGTATAGGAGGAATGTTCGAAAACCTCACTGTTAATATGACTTCAAGCAGTCAATTAGAGCTACAGAAGCCACTGATGAGGAACCATGGGCCAGCAATTAGACCTTCAATGGGAAAGCGATTCGAATCGCGCGAACCACCTACTGAAGACAAGGTGATGCAGGTCAACTTGGGTAATCAAGATCACCCTAAGCCCATCTTTATAAGTGAAAGCCTATCACTTATAGAAAAGGAAGAATTGATAATGCTCATAAAAGAGTATATAGATGTCTTCGCATGGAGCTACGAAGATATGCCCGAACTTGATCCGCAGGTCGCTATGCACCGTCTAAACATCAAGCCTGACGTCAAGCCAGTCAAGCAGCAACAACGTCAGTTTCGCCCGAACATTATGGAAGCTATTGAAGCCGAAGTTCACAAGCTCATTGCATGTGGCTTCATCCGGGAGGAACAACATCCAGATTGGGTAGCCAACATCGTCCCCGTCCTCAAAAAGAACGGGAAAATACGGATCTGCATCGACTACCGTGATCTCAATACGGCCTGTCCCAAAGACGAATTCCCATTACCCATCACCGACGTCATGATCGACAACACATGCGGGTTCGAAAGAATGTCTTTCATGGACGACTTTTCAGGGTACAACCAGATTAAGATGTATCCCGACGACGAGAAGCATACTTCGTTCCGAACACCATTGGGGGTATACTGCTACACTGTAATGCCCTTCGGACTGAAGAACGCCGGAGCAACCTATCAGCGGGCAATGAGTACAATCTCCCGCGATCATCTCCGAAAAACGGTGGAGTGCTATGTCGACGACATTGCCGTCAAAAGCCGCAACAAGAATAAACATCTTCGCGACCTGAGAACGGTGTTCGACATAATGCGGGCTCATCAACTGAAAATGAACCCGACAAAATCCTTCTTGGAAGTGTCAAGTGGCAAGTTCCTTGGTTTATTGTCACATCAAAAGGATTCATCTTGACCCAGACAAAGTCAAAGCCATTCAGAGCATGCATCCACCGAGGAATCTCAAAGAGCTCAGAGGCTTGCAAGGTAGACTGGCTTATATTAGAAGATTCATTGCAAATCTTTCAGGCCGCTGTCAACCGTTCACCCGACTCATGAAAAAGGGTGCTTCCTTCGTATGGGATCAAGCTTGCCAGGAAGCTTATGAAGACATCAAGAGGTACCTCACAAAGCCTCCAGTTTTAGTGGCCCCTACATCAGGGAAACCATTCTTGCTTTATGTAAAAGCTATGGACTACTCCCTCGGTGCCCTCCTCGCTCAAAAGGACGACAATGGCCACGAGCAGGCCATTTATTATCTGAGCAGAACTCTCATAGGAGCGGAATCTCGCTACAACCCTATCGAGAAAGAGTGTTTAGCTCTCGTCTTCGTTGTTCCGAAGACACGACATTATTTGGTCGGCCAGACCATACATGTCATCTCCAGAGTAAACCCATTGCGTCTTCTTATGACGAAGCCAGGATCATTGAATTCAAGATTGGCTAAGTGGGCACTTTTATTATCTCAATACGACATGATCTTCACCCCTCAGAAGGTGGTTAAAAGCTAGGCCCTTGCAGAGTTCTTGGCTGCTCATCCAGTTTCGGAACATTCAAAACTTCACGAAGATATCCCTGATGAAGTCTTCGAGTCTTATGCAACCTCAGAAGAGGAAGTGTGGCAGATGTTCTTCGATGGAGCATCGTGAATGGGCCCTAAAGGCAAGATTATTGCCGGAGTGGGGGTTGTGTTTATCTCCCCGCAGAACCATGTTCTTCCCAGAGCATTTTCTTTGATAGAATCATGCTCCAACAATGTAGCAGAATATAATGCTCTGCTCATCGGTCTTCAACTCGCCCATGGAATGGGGGTACGCTACCTCGAAGCTTATGGCGATTCAAAACTGATCATCAATCAGGTTAAAGGCGAATACGAAGTCCGCCATGAGGACTTGGTGCCTTATTACCACACGGCCGTTGAATTGGCCAACCTATTTAAAGGTTTCTACATCGGGTACGTGTCTCGATCTCAGAATACCAAGGCGGACTCTCTTGCTGCATTAGCTACAACACTAGCCTTGCCAGCCGACACCGAGTATCACCTCATAGTCGTAACCCGACATCTTGTATGCTCTAAGCATATGCTAAGAACTCGAGAAGTCTATAATGTCTCCACGGATCTTGAACCAAGAGACTGGCGCTTTCCTCTCATCGACTATGCTTTGCACGGTCTGCTCCCAGACGATCCCAAGGAAGCGGCGTCCATCAGACGAAGGTCTCTCCGTTTCTACTACGATCCAACTCTGAAGACACTTTACCGTCATTCATATGACGGTGTCCTCCTCCGTTGCCTTTCTCATTCAGAGGCACAGGAAGTGCTTAAAGAAGCGCACGACGGTACTTGTGGAGCTCATCAGCCAGGTCCAAAACTTAAGGATAGGTTGCACAGACTTGGATACTATTGGCCAACTATGATAGCCGATGCCATCCAATATGCACGAAGGTGTAAAGCGTGTCAAATCCATGCAGATTTCATACACCAGACTTCAGAGTTGCTCCACCCGACTGTTGCTTCATGGCCATTTGAAGCATGGGGAATAGATGTCGTAGGGCCAATCAGCCCCTCTTCGACAAAAGGTCACCGGTTCATCCTGGCAATAACCGATTACTTCTCAAAGTGGGCAGAGGCTATACCACTGGTTGAAGTCAAAACCTCTAATGTGGTTAATTTCATCAAGCACCATGTCATCCATCGATTTGGTGTCCCTAGGCGGATCATCCACGACAACGGTCCCCAATTCATAAGCCAAGTATTCTATCGGTTCTGCGATAAATACCGAATTCAGAATGTGGCTTCAACTGCCTATAATCCCGCTGCTAATGGTTTGGCGGAAGCATTCAACAAAACGATCATCAAGCTACTCAAGAAATTCGTCTCCTCGAACAAGCAAGATTGGGACGAAAAGCTTGGTGAATGTCTTTGGGCCTACCGAACCACGGTTCGGACACCGACAGGCAATACGCCTTTTTCCCTGGTGTACGGGTGCGAAGCAGTCATCCCGTTGGAAATCCAGATGCCATCATTGCGAGTCGCTCTGACCACTAAGATCACATTAGAGGACAATGATCGATTGCGTCTTCAAGAGCTCGAAGCCTTAGATGAGAAGCGGCTACAAGCTCAGCAGCATATCGAGCTATATCAAGCTCGAATCTCAAAAGCCTTCAATAAGAAGGTCAAACAGAGAGTCTTCCAGAAAGGAGACTTGGTTTTAGCCGTCAGACGACCGATGATTATGACGCACAAAACCAAAGGCAAATTTCAGCCTAAATGGGAAGGACCGTTCGTAATAGAAACAGTCTATTCAAACGGAGCGTACCGCCTCATGACTTCAGATGGCGACCTACTCATGATGCCGATCAATGGCAAGTTCTTAAAGAAGTATTATCCTTAATCAAGGATCCTTCTCATGATCAAGTTAACACTACACCTCTGATCAAGATCTTCGTGTCCAAAGTACACACAAAGAGAGCCTTTCTCTTCCTCCAAGCGAGATCACACAACCATAAACCAGTAGGAACCTGGCCGTATACTGGTTGTCTTAAAGGAGAGTCAGGGTTACACATACGTTAACCAGACGACCCAACATCCTTAACGATTAAGGATAGAGGAAAATGTTGGCCTGTAAGCCCAACATAAGTCTTCGGCAACTCATCATGCTGAGGGGAATAGCATGGCTAGCCCAATTCAAACGGTAGTTGGTAAAGGCATATCAAACCCGTTGACAGCTGGGGATTTGCTAAAAATCCTAAGGGACCAGTTCCCATTTGATTCCCTCTCAAAATCACTTACCAATTCTCGTCCATAGAATGGTAAGGCCACATACACATTTCGTTGTTACGTTAACATTAAACCTATGACAGCAATTCCCTCGTTTCTCCCTGTGAAAACGAGCTCTCCAAAATCACTTACAAATTCTCATCCATAGAATGGTAAGACCACATATACATTTCGCTGTTACGTTAACACTAAACCTATGACAGTGATTTCCTCGTTTCTCCCTGTGAAAACGAGACTTTCTCCCAAATTCCACTACAAACTCGATACTTATTGACATTTACAAAAGATAAGTATCACCAATTTTGAGCTTGGTGGCATCTCATTCGGTTATGTCATTGCGACCTCTGAACCAGCAGACAGCCAAGTCTCAATTTTGAGCTTGTTGACATTTACAAAAGACAAGTCTCAACCCGAGCCCTGTTGACATTTACAAAAGACAGGTCTCGATACTTGTTGACATTTATAAAAGACAAGTATCACCAAGTTTGAGCTTGGTGGCGTCTCATCCGGTTATGTCATTGCGACCTCTGAATCAGCAGATAGCCAAGTCTCAATTTTGAGCTTGTTGACATTTACAAAAGACAAGTCTCAACCCCGAGCCCTGTTGACATTTACAAAAGACAGGTCTCGATGCTTATTGACATTTACAAAAGATAAGTATCACCAACCTTGAGCTTGGTGGCGTCTCATTCGGTTATGTCATTGCGACCTCTGAACCAGCAGACAGCTAAGTCTCAACCCCGAGCCTGTTGACATTTACAAAAGACAGGTCTCGATGCTTATTGACATTTACAAAAGATAAGTATCACCAACCTTGAGCTTGGTGGCGTCTCAATCGGTTATGTCATTGCGACCTCTGAACCAGCAGACAGCTAAGTCTCAACCTTGAGCCCTGTTGACATTTACAAAAGACAGGTCTCGATACTTGTTGACATTTACAAAAGACAAGTATCACCAACTTTGAAGCTCGGTGGCTCCTCAACCAGTTATGTCATCGCGACCTCTGAACTGACAGACTGCCAAGTTTCAGCATTCAATCCAGCAAAGGACTATTCTCTCAAATGACACCAATACAATTTGAAACCGACAATTCAGAAAGCGGAGCAATTTGGAGATTCGACAGAGAGTCAATACAAAAAAAAATGATTATTTTCATTGATTCCAAAAAGAAGGGATACATGGAAGCATATGTATTACGACCTACAGTCGTACATTGTAGGATCTGATCCGCTCTCCAAGGGAAGCCAGCCTCGTCTTCCTGTCATCAGCAGCCTGGGCAAGCGCCTGTGACTTCAGCTCAGCCTCATCGAAATCCATTGCCTGAGCCAAACGAGCTTCGACCTCCGCCAAAGTTACCCTCTGCGACAATCCCTGCTGCGAGAGTTCGTCACTTTGAGCCTTGAGCTGTTCAACCCGCGCGGCTTCTTCAAGACGCACCGTTCAGCCTTGGACAAAAGAAGGTTCCCCTTCCTAATCATCTCCTTGGCCTTCGCAATCCTATCTTCAGCATCAAGAAGAGCACTGGTGGAGGCGTCGATGGCATTTCTAACCTCTGCTTGCCTTGTTTCCAAAGATTTCAAATCAGAGGAAATAGCCTCAGCGGCTTCTTGAGCGCTAAGACGGGCCTCATGCTTTTGAGCGACAAGGCGCACAAACCGCTCACTAACTGAAGGCTCCAGGTCTGAGAGGCTAAGTCGGCACCATTCCTCTACGTCCCTCTCAAATTGATCGATCAGGAGTTCCAAGGCAGTGGCCTTGTGATACCCTTCAAGGTCCCGAATACTTTCAATATTGCGGAAGAGGACCACCTTCAAAGTCGAGAATGGCATAGTCGAACCTTTCAAGACCAGGACGAAGACAGCCCAAGCAATGGCTTTGTACGGAAGTTTAGACAAGAACTGTTCAGTTCTTAGTTCCCCGTCCAAGAAAGTAAGGGAAATTCAGAGAAACGGATTCCCTAATAAAAATCGATCATATTCAATCGTTCTGATAGCCAAATATCGGCTTTAAAGAGAGACCGCAGTCTCTGATCAGAAGGGAAAGTCCCTTACCAGCGACTGGTCGCTCGATGACCGGAGGAGGAGAAGGACCCTCCGTTGTAGAAGTTGCCAATTCTTTCCCCGCTCGTCTTTTGGGCGCCATTGAAAGGCTGCGGAAGCTTTCAAACTTTTTGAATGGAGAGGAAAGAGGAAGAAGAAGAGTCAAAGGTCTCTAAAAATTTCAAGTAAAGAGATCTGCTCTTTCTCAGCCCGATCGGGCTTTTATAGGCCAAACAGCGCCTGAAACGATGCCTTGTAAACAGTATAGGCTGTCGTTTCAAATTAATTCGAAACGCCGCCTAAAAGCGCCTTCCCGAGAAGCGCTGATTCAGCCACTAAGACTTAACCTCGCCAATGAGCCGAAGTGCGGACTTCGCACAAGTTCATCAAGAACTTCGCCAAAAAGATTGCCTTAGCCCACTAAAGGCATAGTTTGCCGATATGCCAGCATCGTGCGAAGCTCATTCAAAAAGGACCCTGTCCTTAACTCTGCACAAAGTTTAGCCCCGCTATGGCCAAATTCTCAATGAAGGCAGGCAAAAATCAGATGAGCAGAAAATGAACTTTCATTGATTTAAAAGGAAAGGTACATTGATGCTACATCAAAGTTGTGTTTCATACAACAGATTCAGTTGCTCAGCAAGATCATTTGCGCAAAAGACATACAAGTGATTTTATCTGCTTCCAAAACCAGACCAACTGGACACGAAAGGCCTTCCTCCTGCACAAGGCCGTAACCAGTTGTGCCACGAGGACAGGGCCATAATTTTCCACAATCAAAATTGGCAATGAACTTATCACCGCCAACACGATAGATCACCTATAATGGGAATTGGCAGTGATGTCAGTGATCTCACAGGTGTGACATCCGCCTTCCCGAAGTGGATCATCTCGGATAAGCGGCTACCAGCCTCACCTCAGAACGAATCATCTCGGATAAAAGGCTGCCAACAGCCTCTGGGACACACATCAGCTGCCCCAAGTTGTTCCTCCTGCTTAAAAGTAAAGCTTCAACCGGGGAAACATAGGTAATTTCATGAGTTCTTCCATCAAGTTACCAGACTGGCAAACATGGCTCGCTGCAATGCAAATCGGAGCAAGTTAGCAGTTAAGCACAGAAGAAGCTGCAAAAATACTAAGTCAGATTCTTTGGGGACGAAGTAATTCGATTTCAGTTAAAGCAGAGGATAAGCCTCGCTCGCACAGCAGTGATGGGCTAGCTCAGCAAACGCCAAGTCCTAGCCTCGCCTATATGGCTAAGCTAGACTGATCCTATGGGACACAGTCTTAGCCTCACCTATATGGCAAGACTGGCTCAACCTTGAAGATACCAAGTCCCAAGTTCTGCCTGTGCAGCGGACTTAACATGCAATGATCTTTCTGTGATCAAGTCAGAATGATAGCTTCGTTGGGGAAGCTATGTCAAAATCCTTCTCTGCAGACCAGTCAATTGCAAGATGAAGAGTAAGGGAAACTAATCCCTGAAGCAGCTGTTAAAGCTGAATTAAGGGAAATGAATTCCCTAAAATCGGTGAAGTCGTTGAATGATCAAGACTTACCGGTCCTTGGCGGATAATGACCAGAGTGGGCATTCCCACTAATTCAGAGATCTGAGTATCTCTCTCAACCAAGAGAAGAGGGGAAGAGCAGATCACTTCTCTCTTCAGAGGACCTCAAGTGTCCTATTTATAGGCCCCATGGCCTGAGCGCTGCCGCCTCAAGAGTGGAAGCACGAGCGCATTTAAGGCATTTACTGCGCCTTGAGAAAAGGGACAGTTTCCCTTGGAACCGTGCAAAGGGAGAAACATCTCCCTTATAAAGGCACTTATTGCGCCTTGAAGAAAGGGAATATCCTCCCTTGGAAACATGCAAATCGGAGAATATCTCCCTCGATCAGCATGAAGAAAGGAGTAATCCTCCTCGTAACTGGCCCACGGCAGTTGGCCTCGGGAAAGCGACAAACGCTCCAGGGCGAACGTATCTCCAGAAGCCCACATGCGGAGCTACCCGCACGCGAAGCTACTCAGAGTCACGAACCTCTGTGCAATTCTTCGACGAATCTACATCCCAAAGTAGGATTTAAAGCGAAGCTGAACTCAACCATTATGGCGACGTTCATTCTCCACCGATCAAAGCAGTTCAAAGTATTTCGAAGTCTGAGCCATTGCAGACTTTCGAAAACTTTGAAGGGGGTCTGGTTGACACTTAAAAAAGACGAGATTCTTATTGGTCCGAACAATGTCTAAACTTGTTGACATTTACAAAAACAAGTGACAGACGAGCTGAAGACCAGTTTTCACCCATCTCCGAGGGACAAGGAAGCAACTTGGACTCCACTGATACAGCAAGCAGACAGTGAACCCGGATTATTTCTAAACAGACCTCAGCAGGTCTAAGGTGCTAGCACTTAGCATTGCAGGAGCCCAAAGGGATAGCCTCGCTTGAGAGGCTAATATCACTCGACTTCGCCTCGAAGCCATTCGAAGCCTCGCCAAGAAGCTAACTCGCAACTTCGCCACAGAAGACTTCCAGCTCCGCCAAAGGGTTTCTTTCGGACTTCGCCAGAAGCTGCCTCTAGCTCCGCTATAAGCTCAATGCGGGCAACTCCGCCATTGGTCTGCTATGGTCAACCTTTGACCAATCAAATCTCGGATGAGATCGGATCCAATCAGATCAAATCCAATTAAGATCAAATCAGAGATCAAATTTGGCAGTTGATTGCCACAATCTCTTGACTCTCCTAAAACGAGTAAGAAGATCAGGAGAAATCCTCCAACGATATGGAAAGGATCAAGAAGGTCAACCGACCTGCCAATTCTAGCTTCGCAGAAGCTGATCCTAGCCTCGCAGCAAGGCTACTTTCCAGATTTAAACAGATTCGATTCAATCTGTTTCCATATCTTCGAGGGACGATTATACCCTTGCTCTCCCTATAAATAGCCCACCAGGGGCACAAGGCAGAGACACGCACGCACATACGCAGAAGAGCTCCACAAGCAGAGACTTCTTCAAAAAGCACCGTGCGCTCTCGAATTCAGAGATCTTTTAGAGAATTGCTTTCTCTATCCAGGGTGTTGATACCCTAATATCGTCCTTCTTCTCAAGGAATCTCCGGAACCAGGCGAGAAGGAATTCCTAATTGAAGACGATTTGAGAAGCAGCAAGAGGGTTCTACCAACCTTCTGTTCTCTGATTCCCCGAACCAGGCGAGAAGGGAATCTCATCGCTCGCATCGTCAAAGGGACAAAGTGGTCGCGCGCTGACCAGACTCCTATCGGCACACTTCTCCAGAATCTCTGAGGAGATCTACTTGTAATCTTTTTAAGAATACTTGTAATTTAGCTCCTCAACTCTTTTTATTGTAAGTTTTCCCCTTTGCAAACATAATGGAAAACAAATATCATTTTTGGATCTATTAATGAAAAGCTTTGTAATGATTTTGAATCACGCATGAAGAAAGAGTTTGAAATGAGTATGATGGGAGAGCTCAACTACTTTCTTGGACTCCAAATCAAGCAAAGGAGTGATGGGATCTTCATCAATCAAGCTAAGTATACAAGAGAGAAATTTAGACCAAAAAATGTGAAGATAAGTAAGACTCCCATGGCTATTACAACCAAGCTTGATAAGGATGGACAAGATAAAAATGTTGAAATTAACTCTATCGTAGGATGGTTAGTAGTTTGCTTTATTTGACAGCTAGTAGGCGGGACATTATGTTTAGTGTAATTTTTGTGCTAGATTTCAATCTTGTCTTAAAGAGTAGCTTAATTACAATAAAAACACTTATTAGATATCTTAATGGCACTATTGGAATGAGCTTGTGGTATCCAAAGACTGAACAATTTTCAATGACGAGTTATTCTGATGCGACTATGCTGGTTGTAAAGTGAATATAAAGAGCACTAATGGAACTTGTCAATTTCTTAAAAATTGTCTCATTTCATGATCTTCTAAGAAATAAAATTTTGTATCCCTCTCAACTGCCGAGGCGGAGAATGCTGCGGCCGGGGCTTGTGCACAAATCATTTGGATGAAAACAACTCTTCTTGATTATGATTTGCATTATAATCATATTAAATATTTTGTGATAATACTAGTACCATTCATATGACCAAGAATGCAAATCAACATAGTAAGAATAAGCACATATAGATTGATATCACTTTCTTAGAGATCATTACAAGAAAAGAGATATTGAAATTGATTATGTTTCTACTGATTTTCAATTAGCGAACATTTTTACTAAACCACTTGATTATAATAGATTTTCTTTCATTTATGGTGAATTGAATGTTTGCATCATGGATTCATGAGATTTTTGTTTAATTAGTATTCATGTTTATATTTATATTGGTATCTTTTAATATACATATTTTTTTAATTTACTACTCTAAATTGGTATACTACTTTCAATTGGTATCAGATTAATTTTAAATTAATTAAATTGGTATTTAAATAATTAATTTTCATTTAATAGATTTTACTTTCAATTGGTATACTACTTTCAATTTTGTTTAACATTTGGATTTGATTATTGGTATCCCTTTTTGATATATGACAAAAAAGGGGAGAAGATTTATGGTTAAATTTATGAGTTATTTATTTGAGAAGAGAAGATTACGAGTACCCAAGTCTCCGTTAAGATCGGATGACCGGGCGGTCGATTGACAAGTAACAACTACTTTTTGTTTTAGGCAGCCGGTCGATCGGGCGGTCGATCGAAGTTCTGCAACAGCTACATTAACGACTAGTTTAAATCTGAAACTTTTAACATTTTCTCCACGGGTATATTTGCTCTTTTTGGGTTTAATTACCCTCTTAATGCCCTGATTGTCCCTCTAATGATATTTATCATTTGTTTGGGAAATATTTTGATATATAAAGTTTATTCAAAAGAGAAAATTTTAGTTTCCTTGTTTTAAGTGCTCTCATTTCCAAACGAATTTCTACAAGTTTTTAGCTCCTAATTTCATTCATTCCAACTGAATTTTCTCTCTCACAAAACTTCTTGAGCTTCACTTTTCATTCTATATTATAAGAAGTTGTAAAATAGAGTGTTTGTGATCTTTGTGGTCACCAAGAGCTTGTAAACCTCATTGGCTTTGTGCTACATCTTGTGTAGAGGATTGAGAGTTGGAGTTGTGTACTCTGGTCTTGTGTAGACCTTATAGTTCCTTTGTGGAGGTTCCTTTAGGGAAGATCCTTAGTGGTGGATAGTGAAATCCTTCACGCGATGAAAGCGGGGACGTAGAGCTTTGTGCTTGAACCTCGAAACAAATTCCTTGTGTTTGTGATTGCTTTCTCTATTGCTCTACTTTATTTGCTATTGCTTAAACTTGTATTTTGCTTTCATTGCACTTGTTATTCATTTCTTGCATCATCTCTACTTGTCGATTTTACTCACTCAATCAAGAAGGCAATTGAGCACCTCAACTTATTGTCTAGAGGAATATAGAGGAGAAGTTTTAGAGCCCTTCATAGGGAATCCGACTTCACTTCTTGATTTTAGTTAACCATTGCATCATTTAGTTTGATTAGCATTACACCTATTCACCCCCAGGTGTACTTTCACACGTGTCATCATTCGATGCTTTTCCTTTCCAACAGACCGATATCTTCGAGTCCCACCATCTCTGGTGGCGATAATCTCATCATCTAAGATCTTTCAATCTTATCTGTTGTATTAGGTAAAATATTTGAAGGGAGAGGGAGAGGCTCTTAAAAAAAGGCTCAAGGGAAAGCTCATCAACCAGTGAATTACTATGGTTAAAATCAAGACTCTAATAATCCATTATGTCTTCAACATTGAAAGTATAATTGATGCCAAAATCCTTCGAAAGGTCTAGAACATAAACATGATTGTTTAATTTCAAGATTTGAAATAGACTAGAACTTGAGCATATAACTTTTTAACAACACCAACATTAAAAGTTTTTAATCTTTTCCTAACATCAGCTCGTAACTTGTAGTTGGTGTTGTTTTTGAACTATCTTACCACTGGTCTTCTTGTGTAACTCGTGCACGTGTGATGCAAATGCATATGTAAACTTAGATACTCTATAATGGTCGGCCATATAAATGAGATTAATTGCCTGCCTAGGCTTAAAGCCATAAACTATCTTATGTGGATACATGTTGTCCTATTGACATATGAATTATATGTAAACTCGGTAATGAATAATTTTAGATCATTGTGCTCACCTACGAAAGAACATAAGACAACTTCAGTTGGACCATCAGCCTGAACGTGGAAAGCAGTGGAGAACTTTGACTTGGTGCCTAATATATGCCATAATGTTTCTTAGAAGTAAAGATGAAAGTCGATCGGAACGAGGCATAATTGCTTTACTCTGGGGCTATGGAGTTGACCGTGAGACCTTATACGGGTGGAAATGGGGTATTTAATCTATCGTTCTCGAACACCTCAGAGGATACTGCGTTGATGTAACTTTCACAGTCACAATCACATTAGAATTCTATTTTCTTCTATTTTGGTGAACATGTAAAGATCATAGTTACTTTCCAATCGTCCTTTTCTTCTCATTGTGAAAAGACAGTACAGATGACAGGCAAGTGAGTCAAAGGTGCCAGCTTAACGCAGCTGTGTACATTTTCACCTTCATGATCGTCATTGAAGTCACCACCTAAGTCTTCATCCATATAGTAGATGAATTCTTCTGAACAGACTCAGTAATGTATTGAGTGTCATGCATCGATGGCAGTTTATCCTTTCAGAACAATATCACTAAACTCCTCAATCACGAGAGTGACTTCAAGAGGAATAGTGTGATCAGGCTCTTTCACAACTTCCATGGCTGTGGAGATCATACAGGAGCACCTTTTTTAGGGCTTTGGTTGTAGGAATCAGCAATTTGGAGTAAGTCATTCCGGGTGTATGGTTGCACATCAGGTTGCTCTGTCGTAGGTTGTTCATGGGCAGCCTCCAATTTGGTATCAGAGAGCATAGTTTGGGTAGGATTTGCATCATTTAGGCATTTGTAGAACTTGGCGTGAATATCTAGCCACGATCTTGGCGCGTATATCATCAATGGAGAAAAGGCATCACATCCATATGACCTGATTGATTGATTTGGAATCGGTGTAAATTTTTATTTTATTTGAGTCGATTTTCTTTCTTCTATTTAGTAGTTGTTTTCTTTTATTTTCTTTTGAAGTTTAGTACCACATAAGTTGTAATTGGAAGTTGAATTTTTGTAAAGCTATATAAAATCTCATGTACCAGTTAATTAAGGAATGAATGAATGATTATTGAAATTTTTCTTAAATTGTGTGAGTGATTGATCTCTCCCCCAATTTCTCTCTTAGGAGTATGAAATCCTAGAGAAATTCAAGTTTAGAGTGAAATCCTACCTAGCCTTAATTAGGAGTGTGAAACCCTAGTTAGTTTATCCTTGGTTTATATTTTCCTTTTAATCAAAACCCTAGTAAAAAGCACTAAATTCCTTAAAATTCTCCCGAAAATCATCCAAAATTAGAAAACCTTATGGTTCATCTTCTTCACCATCTCCTCCTTCACAAACCCTAACTCAGACCCTGCAACTCGTCGCCTTCACTCCCACTCTACAACCACCTCTGACACCGCCTCTTCTTCTTCCCACTGCATCGTCCTCTCACCTGTGTCACTAGTGTCCCCAATCCCATCATCTCTTCTCCCTCTGCACCCCCTCTCCACTACCTCACCTCCTCTTCTCCCACTGTCGAGCCACCAGTCGTCGCTTTCTCTCTTCCCATCACCTTCAGATCCGACTGCAGCCCTCCACCACACTTTCCTCTCTCCTGCTCCCCGAAACCCATCGCCACCTCCCCAGTCGACGCCTATTCCTTACCGTCTTGCCGATGTCAAACTCCGTCCGCCTCCAGCCTAGATCTCACCGTGGATACACTACAACCCTCGCCTCGATAAAGACCGTTGAATTCACAACAGGTCCGAGTTGGATTCATTGTCGACCCGAATCAAGTTCACATCTGTTGGTTAGCACAACCTGACCCGCTTTGACTGCAATCCGACTCGAACTACCCTGCAACTACAGACCTGAGTCCACTTCAATTAAGAACCTGATCCACTGTCGAGTCAGATCCGACCCATCTGCATCTGACACGACCGACAGCACCAGAACCTAACCCGCAAGCTACAGTGTAGACCCGGCCCGTTTGCAGAACCAGACCTGTTGCAGACCGTGTTGGTTTTCGAGCCGTTTCTCAGCCATCCGGAGTCCGATTCGAGTGCTTTTCAAGGCGTTGAAATAGTGGAAGATAGGTCTGCGCATCCAACATACATCAACAGGACACTGAGGTCAACATGATGTTTTCACATCAGTGATATATGTCATTAAACCTTTGCTTGCACTGCAGTTAAAACTTCGTTGATGTATGAGTATTTATCTATAGAGCTTTGGGACTTGTGTAGGATATACATCACTCTAAAGTTAATGTACTCAGCTCACTTAAGAAGAGCCCATTGTATTGTTTGAATTAGCTGGGAATACAATATACTCATTCAAATTTTGATCTGTCATGAAAGAATATATGAGATGTTTATTGTTGAATATATTTACATAAGGTTTACATGGTGGAATTAGGGTTACAAAAGTCTGCACATCAGAAACAGAGGCTCCTAGCTGCATTGTAAGAAATAGATAATGATACGAGAAACAAAATCCACCAAGAAACATTGCTGACAATATGTAATTGTTCACTGTTTGAATATGTTTTGCTTGCAGTGCAGTTGAAACTTCAAAGCCATAGCATATAAATAAAATGTTAGAAAGTGGCTACCTGACCAAACTGAGAGGCAGTGTTGGGCAAGCATGATGGAATCTGAGAACAACCTGATTTCCCCAACCTCATCTGAGAGTCTTCACCGGTCGCCGGAAGTAGCTCCTTGTTTGCTTCGGATGGCTGCACAATTGCCATAAATGGATAACCAAGGATTCCACAAGCTACACATGCCAATGTTCCTGAATCAATGCTCAAACAAAGGGCAAATCATCCTCTTCAGCATCTAGGATTCCAACAGTTCCATGCTAGAAATGCCATCGGAATGGGAAGCATTCTTGTCTTTTTCAACAGGATAATGACATGATATGCCAGTTGGATTGACAGTCAGTTCATAAGATGGATTCTCATTGTCATTAGATGAGTGACTGTCTTTATGTTTCCAAGGGTTATATCTTCTCCTTCATCATCTATAACTGCAGAACCCTGAATTCCAAGAGATGAGTTAAAAGGACTGGGCAATAGTACATGGTTAGGCGGTCAGGTTCCCACAGCGAAGTAGATTCTTCTGAATGAGAGCACACAATAGATTGTTATTTCGTTCATCATATCACTGAGAAATGCTTTCTTGACGAGAATTTCTCTTTCTTCTCTCTTCCGGTCCGAAAGACGAGAACTCCGTACCCCAGAGAGTAGCGCTCTAGGAATTGACATTAAAATAATTCCACCAGATTCAAATTGGAGAAAAAAATGAGGATTAGGTGCCCACTCTACAAATGTTTGGACACCTATAAGAGAAAGAAATAGAGAGGATTATTTCAAAACTACACACACCCACCAGGATAGTAGGGGTAAAAGAAGACCAAGATTATCAAGCCAAACCAAAGCACACTTTATTTATTTCCAAAATAATTTACAAGAGTAATTATACAGAGGAAGAGAAGGCTCAGCACATGAGCAGGAGATTACAAAGGAGAGAAGTGGAGAATATTGTTGATGCCTCTTCTTCATGATGATATTCTCTTCAGCTTTATTTCTTTTCACTTTATTAAAGTGAAACAGATGGAATAAACTGACGGCTCCCCGAGGCTCAATCAGTTTTGTCTTCAAGTGTAGAGAGATTCTTTCTGATCTGGTGGTAGTTTGTGTATGACTTGGCTGGATTCCTTCTTATCTGATAGCTAGGCAGGTGCTGTCATTGCCAGGAGAGTGTTGGTCAGTGAGGCTCATAGATGAAGTTTCCAGAAAATTTTGGTAGAAGTGTTTCAATACGCCTTCTTATCTGATAGCTAGGCAGGTGAGTGTTGGCCAGTGAGGCATCGGTGCTCCTTCTTAACTGATAGCTAGGCAGGTGCTATCATTGCCAGGAGAGTGTTGGCCAGTGAGGCTCATAGATGAAGTTTCCAGAGAATTTTGGTAGAAGTGTTTCAATACGCCTTGCACATTGGTAGAAAAAATCCAGTTTGGAGAGTGATGAAAAATGTGAAAGCCTTCTGGAAAAGCTTCCATAGTATTCTGTATTAGTAGCTGGATAAAGACTTTATCTATGTCGAGATTCATACTAGAAACTTCTGGAGGCATCGGTTGCTCTTCAGTATAAAATTCTGTTCCGATTGTGGTAAGGAATTGGGTTGGCCCAAATTTTTTGTGATTGGGGACTGGGGTTAATAGAAGTTTTAGAAAAGTGTCGGGTTTAATGACTCGATAAAATCCTCTAGGAAATGTGTGATGAAGCTGATTATTTTGTGGAGTAATTTGGCTTCAGCAGTGCTAGGTGTTTGAAATATTTTGTGGTAAATTTCAGAGGGAAGGTTCTCGATTACGTTTTGAGGAAGTTGCTGTTTAGTATAGAGAAAGAATACTAGTTGTTCAGGAAAAGTTAGAGGAGTATTACTCCTTGTTGAGTGATTGCTCCTCTTTCTCCAAGAGTGAGACATGATATTCCTGCAAGGTAATTAAGAATATTATTCTTTTCAAGAGTTGTAATTAATTATGAAGTATTTTTCTGGTAGAATATTGCTTCAACTTCAAGAATTTCTTTGTAAGTTGAAGTTTTATTTGTTTAAAATTGGTGAGAAGATTATTCCTATCAGGAATATTGCCTGATGAAGATGAAGGAGAATTAGGAGAATTAGGTGCTATTAAAGGCCTCCCCGTATTAGGCTTGGATAGGACAAACCAGGGAGTTTTGACTTTTCCACGCCCTCAGCCGCTGCCTGCACTAGAGCCCTGCATTAGACTGTAAAAATTCACGAGTTAAATAATCAGGTAGAGAATTATCTCGGCCTTAATATATTCGATATCAAAATCAAAAATAGATAACTCTGCTTGCCATCTAGCAAAAATTTATTTTGAAGCTAAGTTCTTAACATCCTTTTCTATAATGGATTTAGCTGAACTGCAGTCAATCCTAATAGGAATTTTTTGTTAAGCAGATCATCTTGAAATTTATGTATACATTTTTTTATGGCAAGAAGTTCCCTTTTAATTGTTGAATAATTATACTGGGTTGGATTCCATTTACCAGAATGGAACCTGACTAATTCCTCAAATTTTTATTTGGGTTTAATTGTTTAAGGATTCCGCCAAATCCAATATTACTAGCATCAGTCTCTTCTATCTTGAACCAGTCAGGGTTTGCAAGATGTAGACAAGAAAGATTCTTAACCTTCTGTTTATTCTTTTACTTATTCAGTATATTCTTTGGACCAAAGTTTTACATTTTTTCTTAGTCTATCATACAAGATTTTTGTGTCTTTGGCTAAGTCTTTATAGTAGTCTGCTACATAATTTAATGCGCCTAGAAATATTTGTAGTTGTTTTGTATCAGTTATTTCATCTGGGAATTTAGAAGCGAATTCAATGCTCCTATTTATTGGGATTATAATTCCATTGACAATATTATGTCCTAAAAATCTTATTTCTTGTTGAAATAGTTTCATTTTAGGGGCGGAGATTACCAGCCCATTTTTTATAATAAGGTATCTAAATATATATTAGATGTTTAAAATGCTCATCTATGGTATTAGAATATACTAGAGAATATCATCAATATAGGATAATATAAAATTAGTATGGTTCATGAATATATCATTCATTATATTTTCAAATTCTGATGGAGCATTTTTTAGTCCAAAAGGCATTACATTCAATTCGTAATGGCCAAATGGAACAGTGAAAGCATTTTATATCTATCCTGCTCACTTATTTGTAATTGCCAATATCCAGATTTTAAATCAAAATTTGAAAATATTTTAGCATTTACTATTCGGTTTAATAAGTCTCTTTTATTGGGATAGGATATCTAATCCATTTTAATACTTTATTAAGTGGTTTGTAATTTATTACCAATCTTGGAATGCCACGTTCCTTTTCGGCTGCATTATTAACGTAAAAGGCTGTGCAGCGCCAAGGGGAATAGGATTTTCTGATAAGATTTTTATTTGAGAGATCATTAATCTCTTCCTTACAGAGTTCTAAGTATTCTTTGTTCATTTAGTAAGGTCTTGCCTTAGTAGGGATATCCTTTTCATTAAAAGATTTTTCATAGGGTAAAGAAACAATATGTTGTTTTCTTTCCCAAAAGGCGTTGGGTAGATTACTACATGTTTGTGATTTAAAATTTTCTTCTACTTGTTTAATTTTTATTTGAAGTTGGCTAGATTGCAATTGTCTTGCTATATTTGTTTTAACAATTTCTTCTCTAAGAAAATTGATTTGATTCTCCTTTAAATAGATTCTTTGACTTCATTTAAAAGTTTGACTATATAGGATAGTGATGAATTCAAAGGTTACATTTTGACCTTTATAATAGGTAACTATACCATGTTCATTAATTTGTTTAATTGGCATGAGTTTTCTAAGAAAGGAGTGTCTAGTATTACGTGTTGTGATATTTCTTTACTATTAGAAAGTGTAAAGGGATACAAACTTTATCTTTACAAATGTTTACATCGGTGACTTTATATAGTGTAGTAAGTGCTTTATTATTAGCAGCGCTTAAAGTTTGCGTAGCGTGTTCACAATATTTTAGTGGTATTAATCCTTCGTTTATGCAATTAAGATCAGCACCGCTATCAACAAGTGCTATTAAGTCTTGGATATAGAATTCATTGTTAATAATGTAAGTTCACCTAGAGGGGGGGTGAATAGGTGATGGCTAACCTAATGGTCACTTAATGCCAAATAATGCAAATAATGCGGAAGCTAAAACAAATATGACCTAATTAAATCTTTTTACACTAAACACTATGTATAACACAAGAGTGTAGCCGAATTCCCTTTGCAAGGCTCTAGACTAAACCTCTTGATTCCCCTTGAATGGGTTGAGGTGCCGCGTTGGCTCTCTTGGTTGAATACAAGTGTTAGCAACAATCCCACGCAAGTATATAACAATTAAGCACAAGGTATATCAAGCATGTAAAGGTAAAGACAATATAAGCTATGCTAGATATAAAGGAGATAGAGAGAGAGAGAGAGATGGCAATCGCAAACACAAGGGTATGTTTCGAGGTTCGAGCACACTTGCTCTACATCCCGCCTTCGACACACGAAGGATTTCCACTATGCAAGATCCCAATAGATCTCTCCTCGGTGCCGCAACACCTACAAGCCCTCGGACTCCCTAGTCCCGTACACACGCAAGCCCCACAAGCTTGCCGAGGCCGCACCTCGAACCAAAGAGTTCACAACCGAACTCCAAACCACCACGAGCACACTTGCCCGTCTCCTCAAATGAACAAAGTAGAACTTTGGTGATCACAACTCTTGATCACCTAAAATCCTCTCACAATAACACTCTCCTATAGGATAGATATAACAATGGATGCTCAAGTGTAGTGTGAGAAAAGCAAGGATTAGAAAGGTGGAGGAAAAACTCAAAGAATCACTTTAAATCACTCTTGATAAATTCTTCCCTTTTGATTGGAAGTATTTGCACTCAAATATGTGGAGAAACTCTGTTAAAAGGATGGGAAAAACTGGCTTAGAAATCTCCAAAAATCTTAGCTTCAAATAATGACAAGAACCCCAATTTATAGGCTGCCAGAAAACTAGCCGTTGGGATCTGCCAGTACTGCGGTCGACCGGCCGGTCGACCGCCAACGGTCAAGAATCCGACCGTTGGAGCCTCCGGTCGACCGCCCGGTCGACCCAGAAATCCAGAGAGCAGAACTCTCTGCAGCAGTCGACCGGACCACTGTGCTGCCAGACATGCACAAGTCTGTGCACGTCGGTCGACCGTGGGTCGACCGGCCCTTGGTTCGGTCGACCGCCCGGTCGACCGAACTGGCCTGTCAGCCAATTCCAGGTCTGGAAAACTAGTTTAAAAATTTATTTTAAAATCTTTTAACACTTATAAAAATTCCATAAACTTGTTTTAACATTCTATATTGAAAACCAAAACTTGTGATAAGAATTTTCAAGACATATATCAACATATTCATATCATTTCAGCGTCTTGCAAATTTTATCAAAAAATCAAAACATGTATTTTTCAAACTTGGTTTTCATAACTTCACAAAATATAAAAACAAGATATTTGATTTCATTTTAAAGCATAGTGTGTATGGATATGATCCACTACACAATCATAATGTAATATCTATGTTTTTGACAATAAGCTCTAAACTTGGTTATGGTTGAAAAGATATACATGATAGAAATACCAAAAGCCAAGGTATATATTTTGTCACAAAGAAAATTTTACTAAATAAAAAATTCTTTTCTAAACATAAAAATCTTTTATGAAAGCAATTCTATCAAGAGTGTGTATGCATGGTATACTTGAGCAATCCACCACTATTCTATCCTTTACATTTTATCTAAAACAAAAACAAAATCTTATACCTAGACACAAGTCTTGATCTTGAAGTCTTCCTTGAAGTCTTCTCATCTTCTTGACTTGGTCCAAGCTTGATCCAAAAGCTCCTTGGATCACACCGTGCTAGCTCCAAATCTTGACATATTATCCTTTGTTGAGCTATGCACCTACTAAGATCTTGATAATGAATCTGTCACTAATTAAACACAAGATCATTAGTAATCATAACTTCATGAGTTGATCATCATCAAAACTAGAGTGATGGGCCTTTGGGCCAACAATCTCCCCCTTTTTGATGATGACAAAACTCATGAAGTTATATATGCATGGATTAAAGTAAGCTTCAAAGAAGCTCCCCTTAACTCATGCATCACAAGAAATAATAGATATGACAATAAGGCACATGAATATGTATGTAATGTATGGAGATAAAACATGAATTCCTTTTTCTTCTCCTAGTTGCAATACCAAAAACATATGCATAATTAACAAGGAAGACAAATACTTCTCCCCCTTAAGCAATGAAAACATGCATATATACTCAAATACTTCTCCCCCTTTTTGTCACTCATCAACAAAGGGTTCAAAGTAAAACCAAATCAAACAAATTTTTCTCCCCCTTTTTGTCAAAAACAAAGAGATCAAGAAGGGGTAACACAAATCAATCAATAAAAAGTTATATGCGATATACATCCATGAAGAGGAAGACGCTAAGTTAGCTTCCCTACACATATACATTACATGAAGAAGGGATGACAAGCCCTAACTCACATAACACATATTATGTAATGCATAAGAGGGATGTGAAGCTCCCCCTACACACGTATATCATATAAAGAAGAGTTGTCAAGCTCCTCAATTTATAATATACTCAACATGTATCCATATGTAAGAGAGATGTTAAGCTCTCCTTGCATATAGGAAATACAAATCAAAAATTTTGAATATTTCTTTATCAAAACAAAATTTTGAACTTTCTTAATAAAACACATTTGAGATATCAAATCAACATATTATTTTTGAATTTTATATCAATCTTGAAAACATATTGCATAAGCTTTAAGAACAATTGAAAGTTAAATTAAGCTTAGCAAATAGATCACATGTATGAAAAGATAATACCACTAGAAATTGATATAATTTAAATTTGAAAGCATTCACACATACAATCAAAATATGAGTATATAAAAATCATATTGATACCAATTGAAAATATCCAATGATACCAATTGAAGGGTAAGCTTATCATATATTCTATCATATGAAGAATTTGCACTAGTTACTATAAAAATATTTTAAAACTAGTATGAAATCCTTCAAGTAAGGAATAAAGCAAAAATGTCAATTAATCTCAATATTCCTTTAAATCATCACACATTTGTTTTTATTAAAAACAAAATTTATATTTCAAGATATATGTATGTTTTGACAACACAATAAGTATACATACATATCTCTTAAACACAATTGAGTCCATATAATAGATTTGCATTAAAGGCAAATGACTCAAGAGGTATACATGTATATCTTAAAGTTTGGCAAAATACACATATACATGAAATGAAAGCACATGATCATAAATCAAATCCAAAAGTGGGAATACAAGTTTAACAACGTATGTATCATCAAAACTAAGCAATACAAGCACATTTCATAGGTTCAAATAAGCATTCAAGCACAAATATAAATAGATTTATTTGTGGCCCATGATATACAAGTATAAATCCTAGTGTTGATAAAACTAACATATAAACTAATATTCAATACATGAAGCATCAAATACATTTGAGAAAATAGAATCATGTGTCTATTTTAAAAACTATTTGAAGAATAAATAACTAGTATAAATTGTTTTTGAGAAACTAGTTAAAGATCCTTCAAATATATTAAATCTTATATTTTTCATAAACATAACTAGATACACAAAAATTTAAGCACTCATGGTCTATAAGGCTCAAATATTTTTAACAAAAGTGTGAGTGTTAAACTATCATGTAAATAGCATTTTATGAAAATAGTCAATGAAGCTCAAAAGATCATAAGTCACGAAAAATAATTTTTCATCAAATCAACAAACTTCTAGGTATATGTATGATTTATCCAATTCTAACAATATGCATACATATCCCAAATAAAAGGGTCTATTAAATGTATTTGCATGAAAGCAAGAGACTCACGGGTATACATGTATATTTATTAGATTTGAATTCACAATATATATACATGAAGTAAATCACTAAAATAGGTAAAACATGTATGAAAGAGAGTCATCAAAACTAGCCTATACATATGCATATAGTGGGTACAAATGAGCATGAAGTTCAATTATATATGAATCAATTGTAATTCACTATTTGTATATGTATACATGCAAGTTTGACACATTCTATATCTAAGCATGTAAATACCACATGAAGCACAAAAATACATAAAACATGAACATGCTATAATTATGATAAATGAACTAGCATGAACATAAAAAGTAGGAGTTTAGAAATTGTTACCAAATCCAAAGTTCCTAATGTGGTGGCCTTTCCACCAAAATTCCTTGATAGCGATGCATCCAAGTGTATGTCCATCAAGTCCATTGCATCCACTACCAAGGCACCAATCCTCTCACGTCTTGTGAGAGCCCTCACCTACATCAAAAGCAAAAGGTGGGGTTTTGGTACCCATATTTTCTTGGGTCCTTTGGGGTTAGACTTGTAAGGAACCCAAAATCTTTTATAATTAGCAAAATTTAGAGAATTAATATTATCATAACAAAACTTTGCTAAATGACCTTTGCGGTCACAATGTGTACATATGTACACCTTAGTATGCTTATGTGTAGGAGTGTGATCATGTTGTGCAACATAAGCATGATGATGTGGATGTGCATGAACATGTGGAGTTTGTTTCTTTGAAAACAAAGACTTCAATTTAGTGTGATTGAATGCACAAGAGTTCAAAGTTGAACTCAAATTATCCATTTTTTTTTCAAATCTGAATCTCATTAGTGGTGGCATGAAAAGCATGATGAGATAAAGAATCATTTTTCTTTTTCTTTGAGACACAAAATCCTTTTCTTTTTCAACAAATTTTCTTTTCAAAGTAATATTTTCTTGAAAAACATCTTCCTTTGTTTTCCACCAAATCAATCTTATTTTTCAAAATAGTGTTCCCTTCACATAAATCGTTCAATTTTGACATGAGGGAAACATTTTCATTTTTCAAAAATCATTCTCTTTTTCTAAGCATGCCATTTTATTTTCTAATGAATCTTTTCATTAAGCATGGCATCAAAATTCTTTCTCAAATTTTTGTTATCTTTTTCTAAACATGCAATGTTAGATTTAAATGAATCTTGTTCTATATGCATGCAAGCAATGTTCTTTTTCAAATTTTTATTTTCCTTTTTAATCATGTCATATTTCTCAAGAATTGTTTGGCAAAATGAAGTGAGCTCATCATATGACATGTCCTCATCATCGGATTCGGAGTTTACCTCAAGGGGGTTATCCCCTTGGACCATATAGCATACGTTGGAGATGTCGCTTCCAATGTCCGAATCGCTCCCTGCATAGTATAGATCCTTTTCGCCAAGGGAGGTGAGGGTGTCCATACTACAAAAGCCGAATCAAAATTAGAAACCCTAGATAAATATTCATCATTAAGGGTTGACTTTAAAGCATGAATGGCTTTTGCATTAGCCTCAAAATTCTTACCATCTAAAGAATATGCATTATTAGTAGTGGCAAGATATACATGAAATCCTAAGGCTTTGAGGTACAAAGACATCTTAACCTTCCAATTTGGATGTTAAGAATGTCAAAGGTGGATGGTGACATGAAGTCCATGGGTGTGTACAAAATCTTGTGATTAGCCTAAAATGAGGATCTTTAACTCTAGTTGTTAGACCCAAATCAGAGTACCAAGCTCTGATACCAATTGAAAGTTCACCTAGAGGGGGGGTGAATAGGTGATGGCTAATCTAATGGTCACTTAATGCCAAATGATGCAAATAATGCGGAAGCTAAAACAAATATGACCTAATTAAATCTTTTTACACTAAACACTATGTATAACACAAGAGTGTAGCCGATTCCCTTTGCAAGGCTCTGGACTAAACCCTCTTGATTCCCCTTGAATGGGTTGAGGTGCCGCGTTGGCTCTCTTGGTTGAATACAAGTGTTAGCAACAATCCCACGCAAGTATATAACAATTAAGCACAAGGTATATCAAGCATGTAAAGGTAAAGACAATATAAGCTATGCTAGATATAAAGGAGATAGAGAGAGAGAGAGATGGCAATCGCAAACACAAGGGTATGTTTCGAGGTTCGAGCACACTTGCTCTACATCCCCGCCTTCGACACACGAAGGATTTCCACTATGCAAGATCCCAATGGATCTCTCCTCGGTGCCGCAACACCTACAAGCCCTCGGACTCCTAGTCCCGTACACACGCAAGCCCCACAAGCTTGCCGAGGCCGCACCTCGAACCAAAGAGTTCACAACCGAACTCCAAACCACCACGAGCACACTTGCCCGTCTCCTCAAATGAACAAAGTAGAACTTTGGTGATCAAAACTCTTGATCACCTAAAATCCTCTCACAATAACACTCTCCTATAGGATAGATATAACAATGGATGCTCAAGTGTAGTGTGAGAAAAGCAAGGATTAGAAAGGTGGAGGAAAAACTCAAAGAATCACACTTTAAATCACTCTTGATAAATTCTTCCCTTTTAATTGGAAGTATTTGCACTCAAATATGTGGAGAAAACTCTGTTAAAAAGGATGGAAAAAACTGGCTTAGAAATCTCCAAAAATCTTAGCTTCAAATAATGACAAGAACCCCAATTTATAGGCTGCCAGAAAACTAGCCGTTGGGATCTGTAGTACTGCCGGTCGACCGGCCGGTCGACCGCCAACGGTCAAGAATCCGACCGTTGGAGCCTCCGGTCGACCGCCCGGTCGACCCAGAAATCCAGAGAGCAGAACTCTCTGCAGCGGTCGACCGTCGGTCGACCGGACCACTTGTGCTGCCAGACATGCACAAGTCTGTGCACGTCGGTCGACCGTGGGTCGACCGGCCCTTGGTTCGGTCGACCGCCCGGTCGACCGAACTGGCCTGTCAGCCAATTCCAGGTCTGAAAAACTGGTTTAAAATTTTATTTTAAAATCTTTTAACACTTATAAAAATTCCATAAACTTGTTTTAACATTCTATATTGAAAACCAAACTTGTGATAAGAATTTTCAAGACATATATCAACATATTATATCATTTCAGCGTCTTGCAAATTTTATCAAAAAATCAAAACATGTATTTTCAAACTTGGTTTTCATAACTTCACAAAATATAAAAAAACAAGATATTTGATTTCATTTTAAAGCATAGTGTGTATGGATATGATCCACTACACAATCATAATGTAATATCTATGTTTTTGACAATAAGCTCTAAACTTGGTTATGGTTGAAAAGATATACATGTTAGAAATACCAAAAGCCAAGGTATATATTTTGTCACAAAGAAAATCTTTTACTAAATAAAAAATTCTTTTCTAAACATAAAAATCTTTTATGAAAGCAATTCTATCAAGAGTGTGTGTGCATGGTATACTTGAGCAATCCACCACTATTCTATCCTTTACATTTTATCTAAAACAAAAACAAAATCTTATACCTAGACACAAGTCTTGATCTTGAAGTCTTCCTTGAAGTCTTCTCATCTTCTTGACTTGGTCCAAGCTTGATCCAAAAGCTCCTTGGATCACACCGTGCTAGCTCCAAATCTTGACATATTATCCTTTGTTGAGCTATGCACCTACTAAGATCTTGATAATGAATCTGTCACTAATTAAACACAAGATCATTAGTAATCATAACTTCATGAGTTGATCATCATCAAAACTAGAGTGATGGGCCTTTGGCCAACAAATAAGTAAGTTGATCTTTATATACCACTTTGGGTTATTAAATCCATTGTTTGTAGGAATTGATCGGTTTGGTTAGGAGACTCGTGATTAGTTTCTTTCAGTTCTTTGTTATTAAGCTCCTCCACCTTATTGTTCTGTTCTAACTTAGTTAGTCTGAAGTCTAGTGTTCATTTTCTTTTCTAAAAGTTTTTATTTCTAATTTTAATGTATTGATTTCTTGCTGTAGTTCTTGAATAGTTATTGGTTTCTTTTCTTTATTCCTGTATCTTTCAAGAACTTCAGAAAGTTTATAGACATTGTCTATTCTAGGTAATTTTTCCTTTTCTTTTGTAATGACTATTAATTCTATTATATTTTTTTATTTTTGTATCCATTTCATTATTCATTACATAGTCGAGTAGACTTTCTTTTCATCAGTCGTTAGGACATAGAGTCTATTCATTTCTACTATAGACTTGTAATAGTTTAATTGATCAAGGGTGCAGCATTAACCATTACATTTCTGATAATTTTCTTCTTCAGAAGAAGATCGGTCATCTTTAGAAGTAGAATTAATCATTATTTTTAATAATGTTCTTTTGAGACATTCGTCTTCAATTTCTTCGATTTTCTTTTTAGTATAGCATCTATTAGCATAATGGCCTGATTTACCACATTTATAACATTTTATGTTCTTTTACTTAGTTTTTGCTTTATCCTTTCTATGAAATGGCTCTTTTTGTTCTTTATTTTTCTTTTTATAAGTCTTATATCTTTTATTGACTTGAGTAAGTCTTTTAGAATCATTATGTCTTCTATTAATATTTTTTAGGATTTTGGCCCATCTATGGCGAATTGGCTACAAAATTCTCCCAATTGCTTTCTTTTGAAATTCGCTGGACCTGTGCCTTAATTTTAAGTCATTACAAAGGGCTACCCTTCTTGGATACATGAATTGATTAGGTTTCCATATGTATAGTTATGATATGGTATCGTACCATTGTTTTTATCTCTGAGAGTTTTCCTTACTCTCTCAGCAAAAAGATTTGATAATCCATCAATTAGTTTAGATTTCCAATGTACATTATTAGCATCATGAAGTAGCATTACCCTGCTTGTATCTTTATACCATCTAAAATGAGTTAAAGTTGGGCATTTAAATTTTGAAGGAGAGTTCTATTCTTTTCTCCATGATCTGTCACTCCTCCGTGAAGTGCTCTAATATTGTCATCATTAATGTATAGACTGCATCTTGAGTCGGTGCATTGTTTTCGATTTAATGGCATTGAATATTTCTAATTTTTATTCTGATGTGATACAATGATCCCACCAGCCCTTTAAAATGTCAGTAAAACCGTAAGTAATGAAATTAGTTATGTTTTTGTCAGAATTATTATTCTGTTTACAGACAGTAGCGTACATCATCATTCTATGTAGTTGATCATGATTACTTTCTTAGAGGCTCCATCAATATTCCATTCATAGATGGAGTTTCCATGATAAGAATTTGAACCCAATCATCGTTCTCAAATAAAATGTCCATTGGGGTGGTCTTTTATAATAATACTTGTCAGCTCTTCTTCTTGGCTTAAAATCCAATTTATTTATTTCAGTAGGTTCATACTTTCTCTAAAAGAGTCTTCAATATTGACTATTTGATTTAAATTCAAGTTGTCTAAGTTGTCTTCATTGGAGATGTCTGATATAGATTCTTCAGGTTCATCCAATTCTTTATCCATTTCTTGGTCAGATGAATTTCTTCAGCCATTCACTGGCTCTGACACCAGGATAGTAGGGGTAAAAGAAGACCAAGATTATCAAGCCAAACCAAAAACACTTTATTTATCTCCAAAATAATTTACAAAAGTAATTATACAAGAGGAAGAGAAGGCTCAGCACATGAGCAGGAGATTACAAAGGAGAGAAGTGGAGAATATTTGCTGATGCCTCTTCTTCAATAGAGCTTCCTTCCTTATATAGGCATAAGTGAGCCTCGAACCTTCATGCCAGCTCAAAAGGGGCATAATTACATTTTCCTTTACTTTTTTAAAAGTGGGAGAGCACTCATGATGATATTCTCTTGAAAGTAGAGGATCCTTCATGATGACATTCTTCTCTTCAGCTTTATTTCTTTTCACTTTATTAAAGTGAAACAGATGGAATAAACTGACGGCTCCCTGAGGCTCAATCAGTTTTGTCTTCAAGTGTAGAGAGATTCTTTCTGATCTGATGGTAGTTTAGATGACTTGGCTGGATGCCTTCTTATCTGATAGCTGGGCAGGTGCTGTCATTGCCAGAAGAGTGTTAGCCAGTGAGGCTCATGGATGAAGTTCCCAGAGAATTTTGGTAGAAGTAGTTTCAATACGCCTTGCATATTGGTAGCAAAATCCAGTTGGAGAGTGATGAAAAATGTGAAAGCCTTCTGGAAAAGTTTCCATAGTATTCTGTATTAGTAGCTGGATAAAGACTTTATCTATGTCGAGATTCATGCTGGAAACTTCTGGAGGTATCGGTTGCTCTTCAGTATAAAATTCTGTTCCGATTGTGGTAAGGAATTGGGTTGGCCCAAATTTTTGTGATTGAGGAGTGACTGGGGTTAATAGAAGTTTTAGAAAAGAAGTGTCGGGTTTAATGACTCGATAAGATCCTCTAGGAAATGTGTGATGAAGCTGATTTATTTTGTGGAGTAATTTGGCTTCAGTAGTGCTAGGTGTTTGAAATATTTTTGTTAAATTTCAGAGGGAAGGTTCTCGATTACGTTTTGAGTAAGTTGCTAGTATGAAGAAAGAATACTAGTTGTTCAGGAAAAGTTAGAGGAGTATTACTCCTTGTTGAGTGATTGCTTCTCTTTCTCCAAGAGTGAGACATGATATTCCTACAAGGTAATTAAGAATATTATTCTTTTCAAGAGTTGTAATTAACTGTGAAGTATTTTTCTGGTAGAATATTGCTTCAACTTCAAGAATTCTTTGTAAGTTGAAGTTTTATTTGTTTGAAATTGGTGAGAAGATTCTTCCCTATCAGGAATATTGCCTGATAAAGATGAAGGAGAATAAGAGAATTAGGTGCTATTAAAGGCCTCCCCGTATTAGGCTTGGATAGGACAAGCCAGGAGAGTTTTGTCTTTTCCACGCCCTTGGCCTCTACCTGCACTAGAGCCCTGCATTGGACTGTAAAAATTCACGGGTTAAATAATCAGGTAGAGAATTATCTCGGCCTTTAATATATTCGATATCAAAATCAAAAATAGATAACTCTGCTTGCCATCTAGCAAAAATTTGTTTTGAAGCTAAGTTCTTAACATCTTTTTCTATAATGGATTTAGCTGAACTGCAGTCAATCCTTAATAGGAATTTTTGTTAAGCAAATTATCTTGAAATTTATGTATACATTTTATTATGGCAAGAAGTTCCTTTTTAATTGTTGAATAATTATACTGCGTTGGATTCCATTTACCAGAATGAAACCTGACTAATTCCTCAAATTTTTATTTGGGTTTAATTGTTTAAGGATTCCGCCAAATCCAATATTACTAGCATTAGTCTCTACTATCTTGAACCAGTCAGGGTTTGCAAGATGTAGACAAGGAAGATTCTTAACCTTTTATTTTATTTTTTTACTGATTCAGTATGTTTTTGGACCAAGGTTTTGTATTTTTTCTTAGTCTAGCATACAATATTTTGTGTCTTTGGCTAAGTCTTTATAGTAGTCTGCTACATAATTTAATGCGCCTAGAAATCTTTGCAGTTGTTTTGTATCAGTTATTTCATCTGGGAATTTAGAAGCGAATTCAATGCTCCTATTTATTGGGATTATAGTTCCATTGACAATATTATGTCCTAAAAATCTTATTTCTTGTTGAAATTGTTTCATTTTAGGGGCGGATATTACCAGTCCATTTTTTATAATAAGGTATTTAAATATATTTAGATGTTTAAAATGCTCATCCATGGTATTAAAATATACTAGAAAAGGCATTACATTCCATTCGTAATGGCCAAATGGAACAGTGAAAGCAGTTTTATATCTATCCTGCTCACTTATTTTAGCATTTACTATTCGGTTTAATAAGTCTCTTTTATTGGGGATAGGATATCTAATCCATTTTAATACTTTATTAAGTGGTTTGTAATTTATTACCAATCTTGGAATGCCACGTTCCTTTTCGGCTGCATTATTAACGTAAAAGGCTGTGCAGCTCCAAGGGGAATAGGATGTTCTGATAAGATTTTTATTTGAGAGATCATTAATCTCTTCCTTACAGAGTTCTAAATATTCTTTGTTCATTTGGCAAGGTCTTGCCTTAGTAGGGATATCATTTTCATTAAAAGATTCTTCATAGGGTAAAGAAACAATATGTTGTTTTCTTTCCCAAAAGGCGTTGGGTAAATTACTACATGTTTGCGATTTAAAATTTTCTTCTACTTGTTTAATTTTTGTTTGAAGTTGGCTAGATTGCAATTGTCTTGCTATATTTGTTTTAACAATTTCTTCTCTAAGGAATTGATTTGAGTCTCCTTTAAATAGATTTCTTTGACTTCATTTAAAAATTTGACAATATGATTAGTGATAAATTCAAAGGTTACATTTTGACCTTTATAACAGGTAACTATACCATGTTCATCAATTTGTTTAATTGGCATGAGTTTTCCTAAGAAAGGAGTGCCTAGTATTACGTGTTGTGATATTTCCTTTACTATTAGAAAGTGTAAAGGATACAAACTTTATCTTTACAAATGTTTACATCAGTGACTTTATATGGTGTAGTAAGTGCTTTATTATTAGCAGCGCTTAAAGTTTGCGTAGTGTGTTCACAATATTTTAGTGATATTAATCATTTTTATGCAATTAAGATCAGCACCGCTATCAACAAGTGCAATTAAGTCTTGGATATAGAATTCATTGTTAATAAGTAAGTTGATCTTTATATACCACTTTTGGGTTATTATAAGCTCCTCCACCTTATTGTTCTGTTCTAACTTAGTTAGTCTGAAGTCTAGTGTTTCATTTTTTTTTCTTAAAGTTTTAATTCTATTTTTAATGTATTGATTTCTTTTTGTAGTTCTTGAATAGTTATTGGTTTCTTTTCTTTATTTCTGTTTCTTTCAAGAACTTCAGAAAGTCTATAGACATTGTCTATTCTTGGTAATTTTTCCTTTTCTTTGTAGTGACTATTAATTCTATTATTTTATTTTATTATTGTATCCATTTCATTGTTCATTACATAGTCGAGTAGACTTTTCTTTTCATCAGTCGTTAGGACATAGAGTCCATTCATTTCTACTATAGACTTGTAATAGTTTAATTGATCAAGGGTGCAGCATTGACCATTACATTTCTAATAATTTGTTCTTCAGAGGTCTCTTCTTCAGAAGATATTGGTCATCTTCAGAAGTAGAATTAATCATTATTTTTAATAATGTTCTTTTGAGACCTTCGTCTTCAATTTCTTCGATTTTTTTTTAGTATAGCATCTATTAGCATAATGGCCTGATTTACCACATTTATAACATTTTATGTTCTTTTGCTTAGTTTTGCTTTATCCTTTCTATGAAATGGCTCATTTTGTTCTTTATTTTTCTTTTTATAGTCTTGTATCTTTTATTGACTTGAGTAGGTCTTTTAGAATCATTATGTCTTCTATTAATATTTTTCGGGATTTTGGCCCATCTTTGGCGAATTGGCTACAGAATTCTCCCAATTGCTTTCTTTCTGAAATTCGCTGGACCTGTGCCTTAATTTTAAGTCATTACAAAGGGTTAACCCTTCTTGGATACATGAATGATTAGGTTTCCATATGTATAGTTATGATATGGTATCGTACCATTATTTTTATCTCTGAGAGTTTTCCTTACTCTCTCAGCAAAAAGATTTGGTAATCCATCAATTAGTTTAGATTTCCAATGTACATTATTAGCATCATGAAGTAGCATTATCCTGCTTAAGAAGGATCTTTTTACCATCTAAAATGAGTTAAGTTGGGTATTTTAAATTTGAAAGAGAGTTCTATTCTTTTCTCCATGATCTGTCACTCCTCCAGTGAAGTGTTCTAATATTGTCATCATTAATGTATAGATGCATCTTGAGTCGGTGCATTGTTTTCGATTTTAATGGCATTAAATATTTCTAATTTTTTTCTGATGTGATACAATGATCCCACCAGCCCTTTAAAATGCCAGTAAAACCGCAAGTAATGAAATTAGCTATGTCTTTATCAGAATTATTATTCTGCTTACAGACAGTAGCGTACATCATCATTCTATGTAGTTGAACATGAATTACTTTCTCAGAGGCTCCATCAATATTCCATTCATAGATTGGATGGAGTTTCCATGATAAGAATTTTGAACCAAATCATCGTTCTCCTCAAATAAAATGTCCATTGGAATTGGTCTTTTATAATAATACTTGTCAGCTCTTCTTCTTGGCTTAAAATCCAATTTATTTATTTCAGTAGGTTTCATACTTTCTCTAAAAGAGTCTTCAATATCGACTATTTGATTTAAATTCAAGTTGTCTAAGTTTCTTCATTGGAGATGTCTGATATAGATTTTTCAGGTTCATCCAATTCTGCATCCATTTCTTGGTCAGATGAATTTCCTTGAATAGTATTTAAATTAGCCTTTTAATTGTTCTATTAAAGAAGTAATTTCTTCCTTTTGAGAATGAAGTTTAAATCCAGTAACCTCTAGAGGTGGTTTTATAAGAACATAATTTGTTTTTTCTTCCTTCTTTAATAAGGGAGTTTCTAATTGTGCAACTTGATTTAATTTATTTATTAATATTTCTATGGCAGATTCTATTCTGATTAATTGTTGCCCTAGAACTTGGACATAAAATTTGTATAATTATTTTGCTTAATACTTTCTATAATTCTTTTATTACTTCTTCCCAGGGCTCAGGTAAAACTTTAATTAAAGCTGCTGCTTCAGTGTAATCTGATGCAGTAGTAATTTTATAGTTTCTCCTGGAGGATATAGTGCATTTATTTTCCTCCCATTCATAATAGCCCAAGATTTATAATGGTCTTCAAGCACATTAAGTTTGTTAATTTCATCATTTATATAAGTTTCTATGAAGCATTCTGAAAAGAGTCTTAATTTATCTATTCGAGTAAGATGTTATAATATTCATCTTTGTAATAGTATTTTTTCAACAGGAAAAGTTTTTTCAAATCATTGTTTGAAATGAATGTCTTTATTATATTCGAGATTCAGATATTCTTGGTAAGCTTCCAGATGAAAAATCCATTAAATATTAAAATCCATGTCTGATTGTGTAGGAGAGCCTGGATTAGGCTTCTCGTAAATTGGATGGGCTATTGAAGAATTAGATATTTTTATTCCTTGTACCTCTAATTCTTTATCTCTTCGTATAATTACCACTTTTAACTGATTGATTTCAAAGTTAGAATTAGAATTTCTGAACTAGAGATTCTAGTTATTATTTTGGATTAAATTTAACTTCAACTTCTTCATCCTCAGTTTGAATTATTTGATCTAAATCTGTTTTTATAATAGGTCTAGGAGGAATAGAGGAAGTTAGTAACCAATTTTGTGAAAATTTATTTCTCCCATTTTAAGATTCTATTTTGCTATATTTGAGGATAATAAATTTGTTTCAACCAAATTGTTTTCTGGTTTAGTTATTTGCTTAGCTTTAGGTGCTAAAGTATTCAGTACTTTATAGTAAATCCTAAATATTACTGCAATTGTTTCAGATCCAGGCATAAAATATAGCCATTCGTTTTTATATTTAGTGTGGCTGCCTCTAATATATTTGGGTCTGTCAGTAATAGACTTAAATTTGGATATACATTAAAGTAAACCAGGCATGACAAAGACTAGTTTGCATAACTCCCATTAAAGATTGAACATAGTCTAAGCATCTAGCATCTCTTAGTGAGGTTAGTAATGAAGCATTTAACCCTTGAAGTGTTAAAGGTTTTAAGGCTATTTGAATCAGCCCAATATGGATAAAATGTATTTATTGATAAATGGTAATAAGTCTTCTTCATTTAATAGTTTTATTGATTGTTCGGTATTATCTACTTGGATTGATTTCCATGGTTTTAATTGCCACGGAGGACTTAAAATCAAATATTCCTATATTATAGATTTGCTTTGCTGGGACTTTTGGAATAGACCATTTATTAAGGTCTTCTATTTCTGTAGGATATTCTGTACTCTTTTCTATGCAACTAATTGCTAAGATAACTTGTCTTTTATTTTATACTAAGTTTAGATTACCTAATGTACCTTTAGTCTGTAATACCTAGCACGACTGTCAACGATTTACGGAAACTAAACGCCCAGTCGTCGGCAACAGATCCTAGGGACTTAGATGTCATTCCACTAGTGGAAGCCAGACCATAAAATATCTCGGCATCTAATAATAATCTAAACTAAAAACAAGTAACAAGGTAATTAATTATATGAGAAGAACACAGAATATAGTACCTTACTCAGCCATTCACTGGCTCTAATACCAGGATAGTAGGGGTAAAAGAAGACTAAGATTATTAAGCCAAACCAAAGCACACTTACTTATAGTACCTGATTCATGCCCTCAATTCTTTCATGTTTGTTAGTATAATCTACTTTGCCAAACTTGGAATTGAAGTGTAGTTGAGATTTTTATATTATTTGGTAGGCTTGCTAAAATGCATTGAAGCTTCTTTTACTGTTTGATTACAGAATTAACTGTGTTTTGCTTTGAAAGAAAATAAAAGCTCTCATTGTTTTTTGGGGCTTCTGAATATATATTATATATATATATATATATATATATATAGATATATATATAATATATATATATATATAATATCCTGGTATCAGAGCCAGTGAATGGCTGAGTAAGGTACTAAATTATGTGCTCTTCTCATGTAATTAATTACCTTGCTAACTTGTTTTTAGTTTAGATATGCTTAGATGCAAGGTATTGTATGGTCTGGCTTCTACCAGTGAAACGACATCTAAGTCGCGTAGGATCTGTTGCCGACGAACTGGCGTTTAGTCTCCGTAAATCGTTGACAGCCGTGTTAGGTTTTAAGACTAAAGGTACATTAGGTAATCTAAACTTAGTCTAAAATAAAGACAAGTTATTAGCAATAGTTGCATAGAAAAGAGTACATAATAGTTTTACTCGAAGCCTTCAAATGGATCTAATAGGTTCTACTTCTCGTAATTTAACTAAAGGAAAATCTGTTAAAAATTCTAATTTAATAGAATATCCTACAGAAATAGAACACCTTAATAAATGGTCTATTCCAAAAGTCCCAGCAAAGCAAATCTATATATAGGAATGTTTGATTTTAAGTCCTCCGGGGCAATTAAAAACATGAAAATATCAATCCAAGTAGATAATACCGAACAATCACTAAAACTATTAAATGAAGAAGACTTATTACCATTTATCAATAAGTACATTTTATCCATATGGGCTGATTCAAATAGCCTTAAAACCTTTAACACTTCAAGGGTTAAATGCTTCATTACTAACCTAGCTAAGAGACGCTAGATGTTTAGACTATGTTCAATCTTTAATGGGAGTTATGCAAACTAGCCTTTGTCATGACCTGGTTTACTTTAATGTATGTCCAAATTAAGTCTATCACTGACAGACCCAAATATATTAGAGGCAGCCACACTAAATATAAAAACGAATGGCTATAATTTTATGCCTGGATTTGAAACAATTGCAGTAATATTTAGGATTCACTATAAAGTACTGAATACTTTAGCACCTAAAGCTAAGCAAATAACTAAACCAGGAAAAACAATTTTGGTGAAACAAATATTATCCTCAAATATAACAACAAATAGAATCTTAAAATGGGAAGAAATAATTTTCCACAAAATTGGTTACTAACTTCCTCTATTCCTCCTAGACCTATTATAGAAACAGATTTAGATCAAATAATTCAAACTGAGGATGGAGAAGTTGAAGTTAAATTTAATCCAAAAATAATAACTAGAATCTCTAGTTCAAGAAATTCTAATTCTAACTTTGAAAATCAATCAGTTAAAAGTGGTAATTATACAAGAAGAGATAAAGAATTAGAGGTACAAGGAATAAAAATATCTAATTCTTCAATAGCCATCCAATTTACGAGAAGTCTAATCCAGGCTTCCTACACAAATCAGACATGGATTTAATATTTAATGGATTTTCACCTGGAAGTTACCAAGAATATATCTGAATCTCGAATATAATAATGACATTCATTTCAAACAATGGTTTGAAAAAACTTCCTATTGAAAAAAGATACTATTACAAAGATGAATATTATAAACATCTTACTCGAATAGATAAATTAAGACTCTTTTCAGAATGGTTCATAGAAACTATATAAATGATGAAATTAACAAACTATGTGCTTGAAGACCATTAAAATTGGGCTACTATGAATGGGAGGAAAATAAATGCACTATATCTCCAGGAGAAACTATAAAAATTACTACTGCATCAGCAGCAGCTTTAATCAAAGTTTTACCTGAGCCTAGGGAAGAAGTAATAAAAGAATTACAGAAAGTAATTAAGCACAAATGTTTTTGTCCAATTTCTAGTGCAACAATTAACCAGAATAGAATCTGCCATAGAAATATTAATAAATAAATTAAATCAAGTTGCATAATTAGAAACTCCTTTATTAAAGAAGGAAGAAAAACAAATATGTTCCTATAAAACCACCTCCAGAGGTTACTGGATTTAACTTCATTCTCAAAAGGAAGAAATTACTTCTTTAATAGAACAATTAAAAAAGGCTAATTTAAATGCTATTCAGGAAATTCATCTGACCAAGAAATGGATGAAGAATTGGATGAACTGAAAAATCTATATCAGACATCTCCAATGAAGACAACTTAGACAACTTGGATTTAAATCAAATAGTCGATATGAAGACTCTTTTAGAGAAAGTATGAAACCTACTGAAATAAATAAATTGGATTTTAAGCAAGAGAGAAGAGCTGACAAAGTATTATTATAAAGACCAACTCCAATGGACATTTTATTGAGAACGATGATTGGTTCAAAATTCTTATCATGGAAACTCATCTATGAATGGAATATTGATGGAGCCTCTGAGAAAGTAATTCATGATCAACTACATAGAATGATGATGTACGCTACTGTCTGTAAGCAGAATAATAATTCTGACAAAGACATAGCTAATTTCATTACTTGCGGTTTTACTGGCATTTTAAAGGACTGGTGGGATCATTGTATCACATCAGAAAAAAATTAGAAATATTCAATGCCATTAAAATCAAAAACAATGCACCGACTCAAGATGCAGTCTATACATTAATGATGACAATATTAGAACACTTCACTGGAGGAGAGACATCATGGAGAAAAGAACAGAACTCTCCTTCAAAATTTAAAATGCCCAACTTTAACTCATTTTAGATGGTATAAAGATATCTTCTTAAGCAGGGTAATGCTACTTCATGATGCTAATAATGTACATTGAAAATCTAAACTAATGATGGATTACCAAATATTTTCGCTGAGAGAGTAAGGAAAACTCTCAGAGATAAAAAACAATGGTACGATACCATATCATAACCATACATATGGAAACCTAATCAATTCATATATCCAAGAAGGGTTAGCCCTTTGTAATGACTTAAATTAAGGCACCAATTAAAGGTCCAGCGAATTTCAGAAAGAAAGCAATCCGGAGAATTTGTAGCCAATTCGCATAGATGGCCAAAAATCCGAAAAAAATATATAGAAGACATAATGATTCTAAAAGACCTACTCAAGTCAATAAAAGAACAAAGACTTTAAAAAAAAAATAAAGAGCAAAAAGAGTCATTTCTATAAAGCAAAAACTAAGCAAAAGAACATAAAATGTTATAACTGTGGTAAATCAGGCCATTATGCTAATAGATGCTATACTAAAAAGAAATCGAAGAAATTGAAGACGAAGGTCTCAAAAGAACATTATAAAAAATAATGATTAATTCTACTTCTGAAGATGACCAATCTTCTTCTGAAGAAGAGACTTCTGAAGAAGAAAATTATTAGAAATGTAATAGTCAATGCTGCACCTTGATCAATTAAACTATTACAAGTCTATAGTAGAAATGAATGGACTCTATGTCCTAACGACTGATGAAAGAAAAGTCTACTCGATTATGTAATGAACAATGAAATGGATACAACAATAAAAAAAAAAATAATAGAATTAATAGTCACTACACAAAGAAAAGGAAAAATTACCTAGAATAGACAATGTCTATAGACTTTCTGAAGTTCTTGAAAGATACAGGAATAAGAAAGAAAACCATAAACAAGAACTACAACAAGAAATCAATACATTAAAAATAGAAATAAAACTTTAAGAAAAGAAAATGAAACACTAGACTTCAGACTAACTAAATTAGAACAGAACAATAAGGTGGAGGAGCTTAATAACAAAGAACTGAAAGAAACTAATCACGAGTCTCCTAACCAAACCGATCAATTCCTACAAAAATGGATTAATAATAACCCAAAATTGGTATATAAAGATCAACTTACTTATTAACAATGAATTCTATATCCAAGACTTAATAGCACTTGTTGATAGCGGTGCTGATCTTAATTGCATAAAAGAAGGATTAATTCACTAAAATATTGGCACACTACGCAAACTTTAAGCGCTGCTAATAAGAAAGCACTTACTACACCATATAAAGTCACCGATGTAACATTTGTAAAGATAAAGTTTGTATCCTTCACACTTTCTAATTGTAAAGGAAATATCA
>JAVJIF010013993.1:0-86115 GCA_038442645.1 Agave tequilana | reverse complement strand
AAATAGCTTCTGCGAAGCTAGGAATAGCATGTAGCGTCAATCCCTTGATTCGCTCTGCTAAATGAGGGATACTCCCTTGATCCTCTCTAGTTAATTGAGAGATCTCTCTTGATCTTCTTCCCTGATTGGGAGAGTCAAAAGATCATGGCAGGCAACTGCCAAATTTGATTTCAATCAACATGATCTCATCTAGAGATTTGATTTCATCTGTAGATTTGATTAGTTAAAATGATTATAAAGGACCTGCAGCGAGTCATTGCGTTGAGCTCATAGCGGAGCTGGGAGAAGCTTCTGGCGAAGCTAGAAGAAAGCTCTCAGCGAAGCTAGATAAAACTTGTGGCGCAGGTACCAGTCAACCTTTTGCGCGGCTGCGTGGAGCTTCGAGCGAAGCTAACTTTTTGCGGAGTTAACTGAGCATTTCCACGCGAAGCTGTAAGTTAGCTCGCAACGAGGCTGTGAAGGAGCTTCCTGCGATGTTAAGCAACTTTGGTTTCTTATGCGAGACTTATCTCGTGGGTTCATGCGAGACTAAGTGTTGAGCTAACTTAGTGTCTCTGGACCTTCTTGGGCCTTCTCACGGGCTTTTAAGGATGATCTTGGCTTACTGTCTGTTTCACCAGATCAGTAGAGTCCAAGTTGCTGATTCGTCCCTTTTAGAGGGATGAAGAACTGGTCGTCGGTTTGTCTGCCACTTGTCTTTTATAGATGTCAACAAGTTAGACATTGTTCAGGCCAGTTAGGAATCTTGTCTTTTTTAGAGTATCAACAAGACCCCTTCAAAGTTTTCATGAGTCTGCAATTGAATGGTTCAGATTCCAAAATACTTTGAACTGCTTTGATTGATAGTATGTGAAATGCGAACGTCGCCATAGTGGTTGAGTTCAGCTTCACTTTCAATCCTGCTTTCAGATTAGAATAAGTTCGCCGAGGAATCGTGTAGATTCGCGATTCTGGGTAGCTTCGCGTTTGGGTAGCTTCGCATCTGGGTAGCTTCATTTTAAATCGGGGTTGGAAGGACGTTCCTTTCCTGAGGCTAACTGCTTTTTTTGCGAGTTACGAGAAGGATTACTCCCTTTTTCGAGGTTAGAATAACCTAACGAGGGAGATTATTCCCTTTTCTGAAGTTCAATTAACTTCGTGTGTATTCACGAAGGGAAAGTATTCCCTTTTTCAAGGCTAAGCATTTAAATGCTTTAACTTCGCCCACGCTCCTAGGCTTGAAGCGGCAGTAGTGTGGTCAGGCCATGAGGCCTATAAATAGGACACTTGTAGTCCTTTTCAGAGAAACATACTTTTCTCTTTCTGAAAAGTTTGTTTATGACATCTCCTCGTTGCCTAGGAAAGGAGATTCAGATCTCTAAAATAGTGAGGACGCCCACTCCGGTCGTTAACTGGCCAAGAGCTGGTGAGTCTCGGTCATCCAGAGACTTTTAGGGAGTTTATCTCCCTTAATTTTCTTAGCTTTATCAGCTATCTTAGGGATTAAATTTCCTTGGTCTTCGCATTTGGCTGACTTTCAGAAAAGGGTTTCAGCCCTATTTTCTAGCTTCTTGGCGAAGCTATCATTCTTGCTCGATCAGGCGAAAGATCTTTTCATGCAGAGTTCCTGCCTTGATTTGTTAAACCCGCATGTTAAATCTGTCAAATAGGCAAAGCTTAGACTTGGCCTCTTCAAGGTTGAGCCAGCCATGCCATATAGGTGGGGTCAAGACTGCGTCCCTCTGGGCCAATCTAGCCTAGTCATATAGGCGAGGCTAGGACTTGGTCCTTTTTTGAGGCTTCTCCAGCCTAACTGCCTTGGGCGGGGCTAAGACTTGGCTTATGCTGAGCTAGTCTGTCATTACTGTTCAAGCGAGGCTATCCTCTGCTTAGCTGAAATCTATCTTTAAGGCACAACTGGATTGGATATGAATTGCTTCGCTCAAAGAATTTTAACTTAGGATTCCATATTTCCCTTTGCATTTTCTTTCTTTTGATTTAATGCTAACTTGCTTCCTGTTTGCGTTGCAGTGAACTATACTCGCCAGTCTTTCGTCTCGATGAAAGAGACCAAAAACTTGCCCCTTGATTTTCAAGTCGAAGCTTTGATCATAAGCAGGAGGAACATATTGGAGCAACTGACACGTGTTCCAAAAGGAGGTTGGCAGTTGCTTATCTGAGATGATCCACTTGGGAAGGCGGACATCACCTGTAAGGTCTGGATCCTTTTTTTGCCAATTTTGTTTAAGGAAGATCCAGCTTTTTAGTGGTAACCAGTCCTTTGCCAATTTTCATCAAAGAAGATCCAGCTCTCAATCTCTTGCCAATTTCATCAAAGAAGATCCAGCTTCTTGATGGCAAAATCTGCCATTAAGCGAAGGATTACGGCCTTGTACAGGAGGAAGGCCTTTCGTGTCCAGTTGGTTTGACTTATCACCCTGAAAGTATATAGGACAACTTGTATGCCTTTGGAGTAAAGATTTTGTTGTATGAAAGACAATCTTGATGTAGTATCAATGTATCTTCCTTTTTGAATCAATAAAAATGTTTATTTTCTGCTTGTCTACTTTGTTCCCCTCCTTTTCGATTCGAGAACACCTAGAATGGACTAGCTTAAGTAAGTTTCCATTGATTTTGCAAAAGGGGAAAACTTACAAAAAAAAATGGGGTCGAGGAGCTAAATTACAAGTATTCTTAAAAAAAGATTACAAGTAGATCTCCTTTGAGATTCTGGAGAAGTGTGCCGATAGGAGTCTGGTCAGCCCGCGACCACTTTGTCCCTTTGACGATGCGATCGTTGGGAATCCCTTCTCGCCTGGTTCGGGGAATCGGAGAACAGAAGGTTGGTAGAGCCCTCTTGTTACTTCTCAAACTGCCTCCACTTGGGGAATTCCTTCTTGCCTGGTTCCGAAAATTCCTTGAGAGGAAGGAAGGTATTAGGGTATCAGTACCCTGATCAGAGAAGCAGTTCTCTGAATTCTCTGAATTCTTGGAAGCAAGAGAATAGATCTCTATTTAGCCGCCTCTCTCTGTGCGTCTCTTTGCCTGTGCGCGTGTGTGCCTTTTTCTCCTTGCGTGCCTGCTCCTTTCTCCATGTACCCCTGGTGGGCTATTTATAGGGAGAGCAGGGGTATAATTATCCCTTCAAAATCTGAAAACAGATTGAGTCAATCTGTTTAAATCTGGAAAGTAGCCTTGCTGCGAGGCTTGAATTAGCTTCTGCGAAGCTAGAAATAGCAGGTAGCGTCGATCTCCTGATCTGTTTTGATTCTTTCCAAATAATTAAAAGATCTCCCCTGATCTTCTTACTTGTTCTAGGAGAGTCAAGTGATTATGGTAAACAACTACCAAATTTGATCTCAGATTTGATCTTGATTAGATTTGATCTTGAAGATTTGGTCTCATCTGGAGATTTGATTGGTCAAAGGTTGACCATAAAAGACCCGCAGCAGAGCTGCCACATTGAGCTCATAGCGGAGCTGGAAGGAGCATCTGGCAAAGTCAGAAGAAAGCTCTTCAGCAGAGCTGGATAAACATCTATGGCGAAGCTATCATCCTTCTGTGCGGTTGCGTATGACTTCGAGCGAAGCTAACTCTCTGCGGAGTTAACTGAGCACTTCAGGCGAAGCTGTAAGTCAGCTTACTGATAGAGCTTTGAACAGCTTCAAGGAGAAGTTGGACAAACTTAGCCTCTCAGGCGAGGCTATCCCCTTGGGCTCATGTGATGCCAAGTATTGAGCTAACTCAGCATCTTAGACCTGCTTAGGTCTCTTCAAAGACAATCTGGGCTCACTGTCTGCTTCATTGGATCAGTAGAGTCCAAGTTGCTAATTTGTCCCTCGGAGATGGGTACAGAACTGGTCATCAGCTTGTCTGTCACTTGTCTTTTGTAAATGTCAACAAGTTTAGAAGTTGTTCAGGCCAGTCAGGAATCTTGTCTTTTTTAAAGTGTCAACAAGACCCCCTTCAAAGTTTTCGAAAGTCTACAATAGAATGGTTCAGGCTTCGAAATACTTTGAATTGCTTTGATTGATGGCATGTGAAGTACGAACGTCGCCATAGTGGTTGAGTTCAGCTTCGCTTTCATTCCTGCTTCCAGATTGGAATCAGTTCGTCAAGGAATCATGTAGATTCGGGACTCTGAGTAGCTTTGCGTCTGAGTAGCTCTGCGTTCGAGCCTCCTGGAGTAGATTCGCTTCAAATTGGTCTTGGAACGTCGTTCCTTTCCCGAGGCCAACTGCCTTTTGGCCAGTTTCGAGAAGGATTGCTCCTTTTTCGAGGTTATAATGACCTCTCTTGCATTAACGAGGGAGATCAGTGCTTCCTCGTGCAATTCCGAGGGAGAATATTACCTTTCTCAAGGCTCAATAAATGCCTTAAATTCGTTCGCATTTCTAAGCTTGAAGGAGCGGCGATGCGATCAGGCCATGAGGCCTATAAATAGGACACTTGAAGTCCTCTGCAGAGAAGCAGTCTGTTCATGACTTCTCTTGGTTGTTTAGAGAAAGATACTCAGATCTCTGAACTGGCGAGTCTCGGTCATCCAGAGACTTTACAAATGGATAAATGACTTTAGGGAGTTTATCTCCCTTAATTTAGCTTTATAAGCTGCCTCAGGGATTGATTTCCCTTGTCCTTCATTTTGTATCTGACGGATTTGCAGAGAAGGGCTTAAGCCCTATTTTTCAGCTTCCCAGCGAAGCTATCATTTTCACTTGATCAAAGAAAGATCATTGCATGCTTGCCTGCTAAGTTTCACCACATAGGCAAAAATTGGGACTTAGTCTCTTCAAGGTTGATCCAGTCTTGCCATATAGGTTGGGTCAAGACTACGTCCCTCTAGATCAGTCTGGCTTAGCAATGTAGGCGAGGCTAGGACTTGGCTTATGCTGAGCTAGCTCATCATCATTGTGCAAGCGAGGCTATCTTTTGCTTTTTTAACTGAAATCTATCCTTAAAATGCAACTGGATCGGATATAAATTGCTTCGTCCAAAAAACTTGACTTAGCGTATCATGCTTGCATTTTCCTTTGATTTACTGCTAACCTGTTTCCAGTTTGTATTGCAGTGAACTGTACCCGCCAGTCTTTCGATTTGATGAAAGAGACCAGAGACTTGCCTCTTGATCTTCTGGTTGAAACTTTAATCCTAAGCAGGAGGAACAAACTGGGGCAGCTGATGGGTGCTCCCAGAAGAGGTTGGCAGTCGCTTATCCGAGATGATCCACTTCGAGAAGGGGCTGATAGTCGCTTATCCGAGATGATCCACTTCGGAAAAGCGGACGTCACCTATAAGGTCTCGGATCCTTCTTTTGCCAATTTTCATCAAAGAAGATCCAGCTTTCCGGTGGCAATCGGTCCTTTGCCAATTTTCATCAAAGACGATCCAGCTTCTTGATGGCAAAATCTGCCATTATGCGAAGGATTACAGCCTTGTGCATGAGGAAGGCTTTTCGTGTCCAGTTAGTTTGGCTTGGAAGTAGATGGGACCACTTGTGTGCCTTTGTTGCATGAAAGACAACCTTGATGTAGTAGTATCAATGTATCTTCCCTTTTGAATCAATAAAATTTATTTTCCGCTGTTTATCTGCTTTGCAAGACTTTTCCCTAGGAGGAAATGAGAACTTTTAGCCGAGCTAAACTTCCGGCGAAGCTGAAGACAAATTTTCAAATAAGTCAGGAGCCAGTTTTTGGCAAAGCTAGCATGGAATTTCCGCGAAGCTAGAGATGTGCTTTTAGTGGAGCTAAGGCACGTTTCTCAGCGAAGTTATTCAAGCGTTGCGCTAAGTCAACATTGGACTCACGGCGGAGTTAGCCCTTAGCGGGGCTGAAGCAGCGCTTCTCGGGAAGGCGCTTAGGAGCCGTTTCAAATTAATTTGAAACGACTGCCTGCGTTCCTTTCGAGGAGGCGAAGTCTTAGGCAATTATTAGCCTATAAAAGCCTGATCGGGTTGAAAGAGAAGGCACCACTTCTCTTTGAATTTGTCAGAGCACTCTTGACTCTTTCCTTCTTCTTCCTCCTTCGTTTGGAATTTCAAGAACTTCTTCAGTTCTCCAATGACTCCCAAAAGACGAGCAGGAAAAGAGGTAGCAACCTCTATGACGGAGGGACCCTCTCCTCCTCCGGTCATCGAACGGCCTATCGCCGGTAGAGATCTTTCCCTTTTGATCAGAGATTTTCATCTCTTTTTTAAAGCCAATTTCTGGCTATCTTTCGATGCATCCAGAGCGATCAATCATGATCTGGTGATCTTAGGGAGTTCAATTCCCTGAATTTCCCTGATTTCTTGATTGGGAATTTAAGAACCGAAGGGTTTCTTCTCCAAGCTTCTATCCCTTAGGCGGTTCACATCCTATTGAATGATAGGCTGCGAAGTTAGCCTTTAGAGTGTAACTGAAAAAGGACCTTAATGCCCTTAAAATAACTTTTAGGCAGCAGTACCCTTCTGACGAAGTTAGCCCCTGGGGCTTCGTCGCGTTCTGTTGTTCGAGGTCAAGCTTCCAGAGCGAAGCTAATACTTAGATATTTTCCTGCATCCTGCCTTCGTGTGGAGTGCGGAGTTAAGCTGCAGCTGCGAAGCTAAGCTTTGGGGCGAAGCTATTGTTAGGCCAGCTTCGCTCGGAGAGCGAAGCTATGCCTTAATAAAAATTACATTCTTATTTTAGCTCTCGTTTGGCTGATGAACTAATCATAGTTTCTCCTTATTTTTGCAGTGCACTATACTCTTGGTCCTCTAAACAGTCTCTTTGGCATAGCCAGGGGGCTAGATGGCAACGTTAGCCTGCAGTTTCAAGGGCAGACCTCACTATTCAGCGAGTGAAGCTCTCCTGCTCGGGATGCACTTATTCATACTGGGAATCAGCGCACCATGAGGAGCATCTTAACTACTGCTCCCCTTGAAGATTCCGACCGAAAAATCTATCGAAAGCCCGGCTTCATGTTCAGAGATGCAGCGCTAGACAACGATCACCAGCTGCTAGCCGGAGAGGGGCAGTGGATTTTCAAATTGGATGGTGAGAAGTACTATCTCCCATCTAGCAAGCGGCATTTCCCTTGTCCTTCTTTCAATGTGTGACGAAGGCTCGAAAGATGCAGTGGCAAGTGACGCAGACTACTGATTCCGTTCACGTAGGAAAGTTGATAATTTCGTCCCCGGTTACACAAGGACAGGTCCTCCTCGCTGCATATTGAGTCTCCATCCTGGGAATGTACTTCCAGACATCCCAGTGGGAGAAACCCGCGGTGGCTCAGACTTTTGGAAATCAATTCTTTAAAGTTTGTGGCAATTATCCAGCCACTGATTTCAGGACTCCGGGGTGGATTCACCCTCCCAAAGCATGGTGGAGGGACTTGACTCTATATGTCCTTGCTCATTTTGAGGAGGATCTGGAGAGGCTGGGACTCTACGAGGCCGTCAGGGCGACCTGTTATGACATTCAGATGAGCGTAGCGAACTTCTACGCCATCTTTGAGTTGTACTGCCGGCTACAGGGACCTTCTTCACCCCTATTGGTGAATTGGGTATGGCTGTGCACGAGATGTGGGAAATCTTTGCTCTGCCCTTGGGGTCTTTCCCATATGAAGAATATTTTCCGTGCGAGGCGGAATTGGCACTTCTGGAGAAGCAGGAGCCCGCTTTGTTTGAGACCTACCGGGAGTTGATGTGCCACTTCTACATTTGCTCCAGCATGCATGGGAGCAGTAAGGGAGCTTCATGCAGTTTGAAGAGCTGGGGAAATTATTTGTTCCCTGACTTGGAAGGTACTCCTGAAGCGGCTCATTGTGGAGTTGCAGATGAAGACATCTTTCGCCGGATGCAAGAGCACTCTCAAGGGGATCTAATTCTGGAAGAAGATGATGGACCCTATGAGAAAGGCGATATTCTTCAGAGTTTCCACCACCAGGCTCGTCGACCGACGTCCCGGAAGGCACTTCTGGCTGGTTTTCTAACGGTCTGGTTGAAGAGATGTGTGGTGCCATCCTCGTCTGGCGATGTCATTCATCCGACTGTCTTGTTGCCTGCCGTTCGTCTAATCCATGGTCGTTCTCTTGGATTTCTTCCAGCCATGGTGTGTTGTATTCAAAGAGGCCTTCGTGGATTGACGGAGGCTTTCCGTAGGCCACCAACAACGAAGCGGGGAAAGGGGACTATCTTGCCTCGCGATGGGCCAAACCCCAGAATTGGTTTTCCATATACTTATTTGATGGCATGGTTTGCCCTTCACTGCCCCTCCATTATCCAGGCCAGAGAGGAGCCCCCAGAAGGTGTTCACATGGCGCTTCTCCGTCAGTTCGAGGGGTGTTCGTGGTCAAAGACTTATGTGGCTGCGGTCCGTAAACTGATGTGCCGTCATGACGTTTATAGCCTTTTCCGATGCTTCCCCTACATTCGCGATGTAGGCTATGGTGAAGAATTCAAAGATGTAGGGGAAGGGCATTCATTGAGTCAGGGAGTCTTCGAGTGGCTGGTTAGCATCCGGCCATCACACTTGTTGTATAGAAGTGGGGACACCTGTTACCTGGAGCCCTATGTTCCGAGTCGGTTTGCCCGTCAGTTTGGGTATGACCAACTATATGTAGGCAATCCAAACAACAATCTGACCTTCATAGGGAGTCTCATCGATGGAGCTCGTGCCTGGCGGTTCTTCATTGCTGGATGTACTGAGGCACGACTGTGCATGCCTCTAAGGACTCCGAACCTTCTGACTACCCTGGGATTCTGCCAGTGGTATAGAACCTCGAACTCCACACCCATTGGATTTTCTATTTATTCCTTTGGTGTGAAGTTAATCTCTCAGTGGCTGAAGCGGAAGGTCACTGAAAAGAGCGAGGGTAAGAGGGTCCGCGTTCCAGGCCTCAGGGAATTCATTGCCGTTGATGATAGCGAAGCCTCAGATGCAGGAAGTCCTCGCTTTGAAGCGGATACAGGTGCTGAGGCTCGAGCAGCTGCTTCTGGTGGGGTAGGCACGGCCCCTATGGAACACGTTGATGTGGAAGAAGTGGAGGAAGAAGATCCTGACGTCCACTTCAAGCGAAAGCGGGAAGGTGGATCTCGTAGGAAGAGGGTAGTGAAGAAGCCTCGTCACTACGCTCCTACGGTTATTGCAGAGGGCGAATCATCTACAGTGCCTCCTCCTCCTGCTCCATTAATCATTAGGTTATCGGCTCCTAGGCAGACTACTGGTAAAGCTGCTCCGGGCCCGGGTAAGACCAGCTCCGTTCTTGTAATATACTTCTTGTGTGTTCCATATAGCTCATTGTTTACTTTATGATTCAGGAACTGAGGCGGTGAGAAGCCCGAGAGCTGAGGCTGCCGGAGAACAGGGGGAGCATTATGATCCCCTGTTCACTTATAGAGATGGCGATGAAGCTGGCTATTTCGCCGTCTCAGAAGAGTCTGGAGGTGATGCGGCTGATGTAGGTCCTTCGGGTGCTGGGACTTCAAAAGGAAGTCCCGTAGCTTCTAGTTCTTTGGGTGGACCACGGAGGGTTCGGCAAGTGAAGGTGGGCCGACCATTCGTATTGATTCTGCCAAAGTTTTTCCAATGGAGCCTGCAGGGACTGATGTAGCCGTGAAGACGATTGAGACGACATCATCTTTTGGTAGTGTTTTGGCCTTTTGACTCCTGCTATTTGTTATGCCTTGCTTAAACAAAGTCTTGCTGTAGGTGTTCCGCCTCTGGGTGTATCGACTTCAAGAGAGCCAATCCGTCTTCCTGAGGGAACCAGGGGTGAAGCAAGTGCTTTGACCGCGGCGGATGCTGCTGAGTTGGATGCCTTGTATCATGGGTTGCCCCCTTATCAGCCTGAACCAGCCAGAGGAGATGAAATTGAGGGAACGGTAGTCATAGAACCAACCTCACTTCTAATAATATCAGTGAGTGAGATGCCATCGGTTTCGCTAGTGCCGCCTATCTTGCCAGGCGCGGAGCTGAAGGTGATTACCAGTCCTACTTCTCCAACATTGGTGGTTGAGCCAGCTCTCCCGACAATAGTCACTAGTCCTACCTCAGTTGTGGCTAGTGTACTGGTTTCAATGAGGACTCCTCCGAGATCACCGACGACCCCTCATGTTGCTGCAGCCAGTGCCTCCATAGTTACGCCAGTGAAGCCAGTGAAAACTCTGTCTTCAGGGCTGCTCGTTTGCCAGGAGTAATTGAGGCCGAGAACGAATTCGTGGCTGAGTTAGTCAACATCTTTTATAAGAGCTTGAAGCGATCTATTACTTTGGTCTTGAAGGGCTCGACTACCTCATTCTCTGCTTTAAAGGTGGTCCTCTCCCGAAGCATTGATAGTATCCGAGACTTTGGAGGGGATGACCAGGCCGCCACATTGGAGCTTCTGGTAGACAGACTGGAGAGAGATGTGGACGAATGGCGCCGTCTTAGCCATTCAGATCTGGAGTCTTCAGTTAACGAACAGCTTGCGCATCTTGCTGCTCAAATGCATGAAGCTCATCTCGCCGCTCAAGAAGCTGCTAATGTAATTTCTTCTGATTTGAAAACTTTGGAGACAAGGAAAATAGAGCTTGGGGATGCCATAGACGCTTCTACTGTGCTCTTCTTGACGCTGAGGATAAAATTGAAAAGGCCAAGGAAATGATCAGGAAGGCTAATCTCCTTTTGTCCAGGGCTGAACCAGCGCGTCTTGAAGAGACTGCCCGGCTTGAGCAGCTTAAGGCCCAGAATGACGAAGTCTTGCGGCAGAAGCTAGCACAGAGGGCAACCTTGGTTGAAATTGAAGCTCGCTTAGCCCAGGCAGCGAGCTATAATGAGGCCGAGTTGAGGTCGCAGGCGCTTATCAGGGCTGCTGAAGAGAGGAAGACTAGGCTGGCCACCCTTGAAGAACGGATCAAGTCCTATGAAGCGCCTCGTAGCTTGTAATCTATGCATTCATGTATCCCTCTTTTGGAATCAATAAAAAGTGATTTTATTTGACTCCCCTGTCGCATTTCCAACTTGTTTTATCTTCTGAATTCTTACTTTCAAGTTGTATTGCGGCCCTTAAAAGGAAACGGAATAATGATATAACTAGTCTAATTAGCGGTGATAAGCTGAGAGATTAGTCATACATTTGAGAAAATAGTCCTTACTGGACTAAAAGATGAGACTTGGCTATCTGCCGGTTCAGAGATCGCAATGACGTAACCGATTAAGATGCCACCAAGCTCAAAATTTATCATAAAATGACAAAGAAATAGTCCTTACCGGACTGAAAGATGAGACTTGGCTATCTGCTGGTTCAGAGGTCGCAATGACGTAACCGATTGAGAAGCCACCAAGCTCAAAATTTTGTCGTATGATGACAAAGGAATAGTCCTTGCCGGACTGAAAGGTGAGACTTGGCTATCTGCCGGTTCAGAGGTCACAATGACATAACCGATCGAGAAGCCACCAAGCTTAAAATTTTATCATATGATGACAAAGAAATAGTCCTTGTCGGACTGAAAGATGAGACTTGGCTATCTGCCGGTTCAGAGATCGCAATGACGTAACCGATTAAGATGCCACCAAGCTCATAATTTTGTCGTATGATGACAAAGAAATAGTCCTTGTCGGACTGACAGATGAGACTTGGCTATCTGCCAGTTCAGAGGTCGCAATGACGTAACCGATTAAGATGCCACCAAACTCAAAATTTTGTCATATGATGACAAAGAAATAGTCCTTGCCGGACTGAAAGATGAGACTTGGCTATCTGTCGGTTCAGAGGTCGCAATGACGTAACTGATTAAGATGCCACCAAGCTCAAAATTTTATCATATGATGACAAAGAAATAGTCCTTGCTGGACTAACAGATGAGACTTGGCTATCTGCCGGTTCAGAGGTCGCAATGACGTAACCGATTAAGATGCCACCAAGCTTAAAATTTTGTCGTATGATGACAAGAAATAGTCCTTGCCGGACTGAAAGATGAGACTTGGCTATCTGCCGGTTCAGAGATCGCAATGACGTAACGATTAAGATGCCACCAAGCTCAAAATATTGGATGGGATTTGGAAGGAATTGTCAGAGGTATATTGTTAACATGACAACCCGAAAAGTCCACCAAAGACTGAGTGGGACTCAGAAACTTGCTGGGGAGTTAGGAAATGAATTCCATAGAAGATCATATGTCAGAGGTGTAATGTTAACGTGACAAAAAGAACTTCGTAGAATTCAGAAAGCGATTTGTCAGAGGTGTAATGTTAACTTGACAAAAAGATATGCCAGAGGTATAGTGTTGAACATAGTATGGAAAGATCTCGTTTTCACTGAGAAAAATGGGAGATCACTATCATAGGTTTAATGTTAACTTAACAGTGAAATGGATGGAAAAATCTCATTTTCATTGAGAAAAATGAGGAGATCACTGTTATAGGTTTAATGTTAACTTAACAGGGAAATAGATGAAAGATCTCGTTTTCATTGAGAAAAACGAGGAGATCACTGTCATAGGTTTAATGTTAACTTAACAGCGAAATGGATGCCAGAGGTGTAGTATTAAACATAGCATGAAAAGGTCTCGTTCTCACTGAGAGAAACGAGGAGATCACTGTCATAGGTTTAATGTTAACTTAACAGCGAAATGGATGGAAAGATCTCATTTTCATTGAGAAAAACGAGGGGATTACTGTCATAGGTTTAATGTTAACTTAACAGCGAAATGGATGCCAGAGGTGTAGTGTTAAACATAGTATGAAAAGGTGTCGTTCTCACTGAGAGAAACGAGGAGATCACTGTCATAGATTTAATGTTAACTTAATAGCGAAATGGATGCCAGAGATGTAGTGTTAAACATAGCATGAAAAGGTCTCGTTCTCACTGAGAGAAACGAGGAGATCACTGTCATAGGTTTAATATTAACTTAACAGCGAAATGGATTTACGGTATGAGCAATTTTGGTCAAAAGTGTAGTATTAACTTGACCGAGAGATTCATTTACTATTAGAGGCATTTGAACATAGCAGTAATTTGAGTGAATTGGTCATTCTTCATATGTGGTCTTACCATTCTATGGATGAGAATTGTAAGTGATTTTGGAGAGGGAATCAAATGGGAACAGGTCACTTAGGATTTTTAGCAAATCCTCAGCTGTCAACGGGTTTGATATGCCTTTACCAACTACCGTTTGAGTCAGGCTAGCATGCTATTCCCCTCAGCATGATGAGTTGCCGAGGACTTACGTTGGGCTTAAAGGCCAACATTTTCCTCTATCCTTAACCGTTGAAGGTGTTGGATCATTTGGTTAGTGCATGTGTAACCTTAATGAAATACACCTAGAGGGGGGGTGAATAGGTGTAACTGCTAATCTAATGATCTTTTTAAACTTAAGTGAATATGAGTGATGCAACGATCTCTCAAAACACGACTAAGAGCCGAATACCCCTTTCGAGGTTCTGAACTCCTTCCTCCCAATTCCCCTTGAATGGGTTAGAGGTGCGCAATGCAACCGTGTTGTATGAGATATGATCGAACATGTAAAGAATGAATTGCTATGATGAAACACACACACAAGCAATCCAAGCAATCAAGGATATAGCAATACAATGCACACAATTAAGCCAAGCAAGTATAGATGAATTGCAATAGAAATATATGCAAGGCAATATGAAACAATGCTCAAAACACAAGCAAGTATATATGATGATATGAATGGATGATGCTTGCACAAATGTAAAAAGAGTAGAGTTGAGAGAAATTGGATCAAACGCAAAGACCAAGATGTGTTTCGAGGTTCGAGCCCCTAGCTCTACATCCCCGCCTACACCACCGTGTAGGATTTCCCAATCCACTATAGGAGTACCAAACTCCTCTCTCAACCTTACAAAGCCACCGAGGCTATACAACCACAATCCACCTCTACCGAAGAGGGATACGGCCCGTAGCCAAATACAACAACCACCTCTACCTAAGAGGCTCACAAACCAATCACAATACCACTCCGATCACCTCTACCGAAGAGGGATTCACAAAAGCAAGGAGGGTTTACAACAAGTGGTTCCACAACCACAAACTTCTCTTTTCTTTCTTTTTCTCTTTTCTTTTTCCACACAAAACAAAGATCCTAATAACTTAGGATAGAAGATATAGCTCAAGTGGAAACTAAGTGTTTTGGAAACAAGCAACAAAGAAAAATACTTGGGAAAATTCTTGCCAAAAGATATAGAATGAAAATCAACACAAATATCCCAAATCCTATTTTCTTTGATTTTCCAAAAACACAAAACAAATAAAGATTAAATCTTTTTAGCACTTAAACTCTTTTAAAAACTCTTTTAAACTCTACTGAAAACCAGAATTTTTCCTCTTAAAAACCTTAGCCAAAATCCCAAAGGAATGGGGTTTATATAGGCCAAAATAGAAAACTAGCCGTTAGGCTGATGTGGCAGTTCTGACAGCCACCGGTCGACCGGCCCGGTCGACCGCCAACGGTCAGAAAAGTGACCGTTGGGCACTACCGGTCGACCGGCCCGGTCGACCGAAAACTTCCAGAGAACAGAACTCTCACATCGGTCGACCGACCCGGTCGACCGGATCTGTGCCTAACAGACGTGCACGTCTGTGCACGTCGGTCGACCGGGTCGGTCGACCGGCCTCTTGGTGCGGTCGACCGACACGGTCGACCGACCAGCCTGTCAGCACAAATCAAGGTCAGAATTTTTGGAAAAAATATTTTATAAAAATCTTTTATCTTTTCTGAAAATTCCATAAAAATTGTTTTGTCATTTTATATTGAAACATAAACCTGTGATAAAAATTTCAAGACAATATATCAACATATCAATTCATTTTTGTGTCTTGCAAATTTTATCAAAAACAAATCCTGTATTTTTGTCAAACTTGATTTTTCCAAAACATGAATAGGATAGACAAAATAAGTTTGTTTACCAAGTTAAAGCATGTATGTATAAATAGAAAACATCTACTATACATATAACATATGTAAACTTGTTTTGATCTATTATTCATGAAAACCAAATACCAAATCATAAAACGTGTGTGTTTTGTGCACTTGAGCATATCAACTAAACTAAGCTTTACACATGGATCTAAAACTCATAATCTAAACTAGATACCTAAGTCTTCTTGATGATCTTCATCTTCAAGTAGACTTGCTCCAAAACTCCGTGATTCTCCAAGTGCAAAGGTATGATCTTTAAGCTTTGGCACGGAATCATCATGATAAGCTTCTAAACATCTTGTTGAAGCTAATCACCAACTAATATCCTGTTAATGATCTGAAACTTAGAAACACAAGAATATTAGTAAACATAACTACATGAGTGTCGATCATCATCAAAACTAGAGTGGAAGGCCATTGGGCCAACAATCTCCCCCTTTTTGATGATGACAAAACTCATGGAGTTATATATGCATGGATTAAAGATAAGCTTCAAGGAAGCTCCCCCTTAACTCATGCATCACAATAAACATAATAGATATGCAATGAAAGCACATGATACTAAACAAAAGCATGCATCATATCTTATTATTTATTTGCTATGCATGAACTTAGTATATGCAAAAACACAATTATGCATATATAAAAACAAAACTCAAATTCTTCTCCCCCTTTTTGTCAATCATCAACAAAGGGGTGAATAATAAAAAAAACATAAATAAAATGAGGGGTAAAAATCTTACTTCCCCTTTTGTCAACCAAAACAATACAAACAAAGTTCTCCCCCTTTTTGTCTAAAACAAAAAAAAAAACAAAGTCAATAAGGGGTGACTTTAAAAACGTGATATCAATTGAAAATATGTCAATGAAGCATCTTGATACCAATAAACAAACATCAATAAATGTTATATGCTATATACATTCATGAAGAGGAAGACGCTAAGTTAGCTTCCCTACACATATGCATTACATGAAGAAGGGATGACAAGCCCTAACTCACATAACACATATTATGTAATGCATAAGAGGAGATGTGAAGCTCCCCCTACACACGTGTACCATATAAAGAAGAGATGTTAAGCTCCTCAATACACAATACACTCAACATGAATCTATATGTAAGAGAGATATTAAGCTCTCCTTGCATATAGGCAATACAAAACACAAGTTCATATCAAATAATTTTTTTTTAAAAAAAAAAACTCTTGATAAGCAAACATATAGTATATGATATACGTGTGTAAATCAACCACAAAAGATCACATATATGTATGAAAAGATAATATCAATTGTAAGAATATATTTCATTTTGAAAATATATAAACAACTTTTAATCATAAAGTGTGGGAGTACAAATACCAATTGAAGGACAAAATATGAAATACTCATTTTCTCCCCCTTTATGAAATACAAACTAAAGTCATGCATAGTCTTGATAACAATTTAAAAGTAATCAATTTAAACAAAATTGAAACTCAAGCACTAGCATAAACACAAACAATATATGTATGAAAGATAGATACCAATAGAAATTGATATACTTAGAATTTAAAGCATACATACATACAAAACATATATGAGTATACAAGAAGATCAAAATGATACCAATTGAAAGAGTTCAATGATACCAATTGACATAACAATAAGTTCAAGTGTATACATCATATTATCTACCACCCAATCATAATTCAAGTTTTAAAGATGTTCAATTTAGGGCATACATGAACATGATCTCCCGTCCAACCTCCCTTTGATGGTAGGGGTTTTTCAAAAATAGATTTGAAAATAAGGTTTTGTTTGAAAATCACTACCAAAATGAAGAACATCACAACTAGTTAAATGGAAAACTTGTTAACTAGTATGAAATCCTTCACGTAAGGAATAAAACAAAGTTATTTTTCATAAAGCATGAAAATCACATGATAATCATCACTCTAATCAAGAAACAAAACATGAGCAATAGATATGAGTGTACAAATAATATGTGAAGATCAAATCATGAAAAATATTTCATTAAGCTCAATTATTCCTTAAAAACATAATTCTATCAAAAAAAAACATGAAAAATCATATAAAACTACTTATTTAATCTTCAAGGCATATGTATGTCTAATGCAAGCTAACATATACATACATATCCAAAACTCAACGAGTCCACTAAGAGTAGATGCATGAAAGCACGTGGCTCAAAAAGGATGTATATGTATAAGATTAGTTTGAACTAGATAGACATATACATGAAGTTAAACATAAATACATCAAACATGAAAAATCAAATTTTCATTAAACAATCAAATTTTATTTCATGGTATATGTATGAATTGTCACTACACTAAGTATACATACATATCCCTAAACACAATTGAGTCCATAAATAGATTTTGCGTTGAAGGCAAATGACTCAAGAGGTATACATGTATATCTTAATGTTTTGGCAAAATGCACATATACATGAAATGGAAACTCATATTCATCAAAACAAATTCAAAAATGGGAATACAAGTTTAAAATGTATGAATCATCAAAACTAGACTATACTAGCACATCTAATGGGTTCAAATAAGCGTTCAAGCTCAACATATATAGATTTATTTGTTACCCACTCTATGTACAAGTATATAACTAGTCTTAATGAAAACTAACATCTAAACATGTAATCAAGTCATGAAGCATCAAAACAAACACGAATACCATATTTCTAACTAAAACACATACAAAATTCACCATAATTCTTTTATTTTAAATGAACATGATCTAAAAACATGACAATGGGCATAACAAGTAAGAATGAGCAAATCACCAAAACTAGCTTATACGTGTGCATATAGTGAATACAAATGAGCATGAAGTTCAATTACATAAGAAACAAATGTAGCTCACTATTTGTACATGTATAACACAAGTTTTAATAAAATCTACATTCAAACATGTTATTACCACAAGAAGCATCAAAGCATGATAAAAGAACATCATGATAAAACTAAAACATGATTAATATGCAAATTTACATGTATTAGATTCATGATGTACATTATAGCTAAACAAACGGTGAGAACACTAAATATGAATCAAATAAGCATGTGTGTCTCAAATACTATACATGTATGTCATGGATCTAATAATCATGGAATTTACACACTAATCCAAAGACATCAAAATATGCTTAAACAAATGAGACATGCTATAAATAATGAATCATAAAAGCATGTAAACAAATAATATGAGAGTTAGAGATTTATACCAAAACCGATGAGGGCACTTCTCTAATTCTCCAAAATAAGGTGGTCCTCCCACCAACTTCCCTTGAAAGTGATGCATCCATATGATTTCCTTTAAGTCCGGAACGCATCCACTCCAAGGTGTCAACACTCTCACGTCATGTGAGACCCCACACCTACATCAAAAATTGGAGGGGTGGTCTTTGGTACCCATACCTTCTTGGGTCCATGGGGGTTAGTCCCTTCTCTAACCCAAACAAACTTATTTGCTAAATTTACATTATTTAATCTATCAAAGCAAAATTTAGCAAGGTGGCCATTACGACCACAATGTGTACATGTGTACACATGAGCATACATGTGTTGATGGTGTCCGTGAGGAGCATGTGTATGCCGTGGAGGGTGTGCATGCATAAAAGATGGAACTTGTTTCTTTCGAAGCAAAGTTTCCAACCGTGTATGGTTCATGGCACATTGGCTCATAGTGGAGCCCAAACATTCTACCTTCTTCTTTAACATACAAATATCATCATTGATTTTAGAAGAAGTGGAGCATGCAATAGGTGAAGTGTGTGATACTACCCTAGCATGGCAAACATGAGAAGACATATCATTTTTCAAAGAATTATTCTTATTCAAGCAAATTTCTAATTCTTTCGAAATGAACTCAATTTCATTTTTCAAAGAATGATTACTTTTTAAAACAAAATCAAGTTTTGAAGTTAAAGAATCATTTTTCTTCAAAACATCTTCACAATCATTTTTATTTTTCAAAATTTTATTTTCATTTAAAGCAAAATTAAGTTGAGATTTTAATGAGTCCCTTTCATTAGCAATCTCATCCTTCTCTTGCAAAACATTGTCAAGTCTAGAATGCAAACATTTATTTTCTTTTTCAATTTTTAGACTTTTCTTTTTCAAAATCTTATATTTTTCTATTAATTTTTCACAAACAATAGATAGTTCTTCATTTAAGGCATGGGGATCAACAATATCATCACATGAAGAACTAGCATCATCACTATCTAAGTGGGTTTCCGATTGTACCTCAAGGGAGTCATTCCCTTGGACCATGTAGCATTGAGATTCGGACTCTCCACTAGATTCCTCTTCCCTTTGGATTTGTGCTTGAAGCTCGGAGGTGGTGGTTGTAGTTGACAATAGATTCCACACTGCAAAAGCGGAATCAATATTAGAAACACGCATAAGATAATCTTTAGGTAAAGTGCTTCTAATAGCCTCAAGGGCTTGTGCATTGGCCCCTATATGATTGCAATCACTAAGGAAGGATTCCTTGGTAATAGCAAGATAAATTTTATGACCTAGGGTTTGTAAATAAACAGTCATCCTAATCTTCCAAACATGAATGTTGGAAGGGTCATACATAGGTGGGGTCATGAAGTCCATGGTATAAACTAAATGTGTGCAAACAAGCAAATGCAAAAGAGATTAGCAAGCAAATGGATCACTCCTAGGATGTTAAGCCTAATATCAGGAGCACTAGCTCTGATACCAATTGAAATACACCTAGAGGGGGGGTGAATAGGTGTAACTGCTAATCTAATGATCTTTTTAAACTTAAGTGAATATGAGTGATGCAACGATCTCTCAAAACACGACTAAGAGCCGAATACCCCTTTCGAGGTTCTGAACTCCTTCCTCCCAATTCCCCTTGAATGGGTTAGAGGTGCGCAATGCAACCGTGTTGTATGAGATATGATCGAACAAGTAAAGAATGAATTGCTATGATGAAACACACACACAAGCAATCCAAGCAATCAAGGATATAGCAATACAATGCACACAATTAAGCCAAGCAAGTATAGATGAATTGCAATAGAAATATATGCAAGGCAATATGAAACAATGCTCAAAACACAAGCAAGTATATATGATGATATGAATGGATGATGCTTGCACAAATGTAAAAGAGTAGAGTTGAGAGAAATTGGATCAAACGCAAAGACCAAGATGTGTTTCGAGGTTCGAGCCCCTAGCTCTACATCCCCGCCTACACCACCGTGTAGGATTTCCCAATCCACTATAGGAGTACCAAACTCCTCTCTCAACCTTACAAAGCCACCGAGGCTATACAACCACAATCCACCTCTACCGAAGAGGGATACGGCCCGTAGCCAAATACAACAACCACCTCTACCTAAGAGGCTCACAAACCAATCACAATACCACTCCGATCACCTCTACCGAAGAGGGATTCACAAAAGCAAGGAGGGTTTACAACAAGTGGTTCCACAACCACAAACTTTCTTTTCTTTCTTTTTCTCTTTTCTTTTTCCACACAAAACAAAGATCCTAATAACTTAGGATAGAAGATATAGCTCAAGTGGAAACTAAGTGTTTTGGAAACAAGCAACAAAGAAAAATACTTGGGAAAATTCTTGCCAAAAGATATAGAATGAAAATCAACACAAATATCCCAAATCCTATTTTCTTTGATTTTCCAAAAACACAAAACAAATAAAGATTAAATCTTTTTAGCACTTAAACTCTTTTAAAAACTCTTTAAACTCTACTGAAAACCAGAATTTTTCCTCTTAAAAACCTTAGCCAAAATCCCAAAGGAATGGGGTTTATATAGGCCAAACAGAAAACTAGCCGTTAGGCTGATGTGGCAGTTCTGACAGCCACCGGTCGACCGGCCCGGTCGACCGCCAACGGTCAGAAAAGTGACCGTTGGGCACTACCGGTCGACCGGCCCGGTCGACCGAAAACTTCCAGAGAACAGAACTCTCACATCGGTCGACCGACCCGGTCGACCGGATCTGTGCCTAACAGACGTGCACGTCTGTGCACGTCGGTCGACCGGGTCGGTCGACCGGCCTCTTGGTGCGGTCGACCGACACGGTCGACCGACCAGCCTGTCAGCACAAATCAAGGTCAGAATTTTTGGAAAAAATATTTTATAAAAATCTTTTATCTTTTCTGAAAATTCCATAAAAATTGTTTTGTCATTTTATATTGAAACATAAACCTGTGATAAAAATTTCAAGACAATATATCAACATATCAATTCATTTTGTGTCTTGCAAATTTTATCAAAAACAAATCCTGTATTTTTGTCAAACTTGATTTTTCCAAAACATGAATAGGATAGACAAAATAAGTTTGTTTACCAAGTTAAAGCATGTATGTATAAATAGAAAACATCTACTATACATATAACATATGTAAACTTGTTTTGATCTATTATTCATGAAAACCAAATACCAAATCATAAAACGTGTGTGTTTTGTGCACTTGAGCATATCAACTAAACTAAGCTTTACACATGGATCTAAAACTCATAATCTAAACTAGATACCTAAGTCTTCTTGATGATCTTCATCTTCAAGTAGACTTGCTCCAAAACTCCGTGATTCTCCAAGTGCAAAGGTATGATCTTTAAGCTTTGGCACCGGAATCATCATGATAAGCTTCTAAACATCTTGTTGAAGCTAATCACCAACTAATATCCTGTTAATGATCTGAAACTTAGAAACACAAGAATATTAGTAAACATAACTACATGAGTGTTGATCATCATCAAAACTAGAGTGGAAGGCCATTGGGCAACACTTAATTCTTCTTTGAGACAACCAGTGTATGGTTAGCTAACTACTGATTTATGGTTGTATGATCTCGTTTGGAGGAAGAGAGGGGCGCTCTTTCTGCATATCTTGAATTTGGAGGTCTTGATCAGAGGTGTAATGTTAACTTGATCATGAGAAGGATCCTAATGAAGGATAATACTTCTTTAAGAACTTGTCGTTGATCGGCATCATGAGTAAATCGCCATCTGAAGACATAAGGCGATATGCTCCGTTTGAATAGACTGTTTCTATTACAAATGGTCCCTCCCATTTAGGCTGAAATTTGCCCTTGGTTTTGTGCGTCATGATCATTGGTCGTCTGACGGCTAAAACAAATCTCCTTTCTGGAAGACTCTTTGTTTGACCTTCTAATTGAAGGCTTTCGAGATCTGAGCTTGATATAAGTCCATGTGCTGCTGAGCTTGTAACCGCCTCTCATCTAGGGTTTCGAGCTCTTGAAGACGCAACCGATCATTATCCTCTGATGTGATCTTAGTGATCAGAGCGACTCGTAATGATGGCATCTGGATTTCTAACAGTATGACTGCTTCACACCTGTATACCAGGAAAATAGGCGTATTGCCTGTCGGGGTCCGAACCGTGGTTCGGTAGGCCCAAAGACATTCACTAAGCTTCTCATTTTAATCTCGTTTATTCGAGGAGACGAACTTTTTGAGTAACTTGATGATTGTCTTGTTGAATGCTTCCGCCAAGCCATTAGCGGCGGGATTATAGGCAGTTGAAGCCACATTCTGAATTCGGTATGTATTACAGAACCGATAGAATACCTGGCTTGCAAATGGGGACCATTATCATGGATGATCCGCCTAGGGACACCAAATCGATGGATGACATGGTATTTAATGAAATTAACCACGTTGAAAGTTTTGACTTCAACCAGTGGTATGACTTCTGCCCACTTTGAAAAGTAATCGGTTATCGCCAGGATAAACCGGTGTCCTTTTGTCGAAGAGGGGCTGATTGGCCCTACGACATCGATTCCCCATGCTTCAAATGGCCATGAAGCAACAGTTGGGTGGAGCAACTCCGGAGGCTGGTGTATGAAGTCCGCATGAATTTGTCATGCTTTACACCTTCGTGCATATTGGATGGCATCAGTTATCATGGTTGGCCAATAATATCCAAGCCTGTGCAATCTGTCTTTGAGTTTTGGACCTGGCTGGTGAGCTCCGCATATGCCGTCGTGTGCTTCTTTAAGCACTTCCTGCGCTTCTGAATTAGAAAGGCAATGGAGGAGGACACCGTCATATGAACGACGGTAAAGTATCTTCAGAGTTGGATCATAGTAAAAACGGAGAGACCTTCGTCTGATAGATGCCGCTTCTCTAGGATTGTCTGGCAACAGACCATGTAGAGCATAGTCGATGAAAGGAAATCGCCAATCTCTCGGCTCAAGATCCGTCGAGATATTATAGACCTCTCTAGTTCTTAACATATGTTTAGAGCAAACAAGGTGTCGAGTCACCACTGTAAGGTGATACTTAGTGTCGACTGGCAAGGCTAGTGTTGTTGCTAATGCAGCAAGAGCATCCACCTTAGTATTCTGAGATCGAGATACATGCCCGATGTAAAAGCCATCAAACGGATTAGCCATTTCGATGACTGCGTGATAGTAAGGCACCAAGTCCTCGTGACGGGCCTCATATTCGCCTTTAACCTGATTGATAATCAATTTTGAATCGCCGTAAGCTTTAAGGTAGCGTACTCCCATTTCGTGTGCGAGCTGAAGACCAATAAGTAGAACATTGTATTCCGCCACATTGTTGGAGCATGATTCCGTTAGAGAAAATGCTCTAGGAAGGACGTGATTTTGTGGAGAGATAAACACAACCCCCACGCCGGCAATGATCCTTTCAATGTTTCACCGGTCTCTTGATACAGGAGAGCGTCAGTAAAGTAATTTTCCAGCCCTTTGAATGGTTGCTTCTCAGCGAAGACAGTTCGTACTGTTGCATCATCTTCAACATATTTGAAGCACTGGTGCAGAGTGGAGGGAACGATCCAGTTGGCATGGATTCACGGTCGTCCTAGTAACAAGTTTACGATGTGTCAGCGTCAATGACATAGCACGTCACTTCTGACTTCAGGCTCCCGATTCAGCAACGGAGTCGAATTTTTCCAAGTGGGTGACTACTCCCGGCATTAAAACCTTATAGTTGTAGTGGTTGCGGACAACCTATATAGTGGTATACCAAGAAAGTAGAGGAGCCTTTTGGGGATGATACTGAGTGCAGACCCCGGGTCAACCTGTACCCTTTCAATGCATGTTGAACCGATGTATCCGGTGTAGTACAAAGGTCGATCGTGCTTATTATTCTTGAGGAGCATATCTTCCGCTGTGAAGGTAATGGCAGGTACCTTTGACTGTACATGATGGCATTCAGGGCAAGAAGACTGAGCGTCATCTTTAGGGATTTCTGGCATGTACGTCAGGAATGACTCTGAATTGGCCAGTGCATCTCTGAGTGCTTCTCTTGTCTCTTTTGAGAGACGAAGGAGCTCGTGTATGGTAATACGAGCCGGGATATTAGCCAGCTGGGCCAACATATCAAAACGAGAGGGCGTGTCAAGCCCTGGGCCTGAAGGCTTCTTCAGGACATGGTCGAACCGGACTTCCCTTGGCTCCTTTCCCTTGGTTGGAACTGAAGCGGGTGCTGGTACCTGTACTGACGTCGTTTGCTGTTGTGTCTCGTTAGTAGCTTTCTCATACTGTTTTAAGTATGATTTTCTAGATTGAGTACCCGTTGGCTAAGGTACTTCAGCTTGCGTTGTGCAAGCGTGCTTTTCTCCTTCGGAATCGCTGAGAGAAGCTGATGTAAGATTGTCATCGTCTGGCAGGATGGAGATGACATTACAAGATTTGCCCTTTGACTTGAACTTCTTTGAATCCAATTGTTCATCTTGGGCAAGGTCTTGGTGTATCCACATGATTTCCCCTGTCTCCAATGTCAAGGGAACAAGACCTTTATTATCTTGAGTTTTAGCTGCAGGATATGTGACTTCCAATCGTGGTGCAGGGATTGGATAAGTCCCGTCAGGAACTGTGACCTTTGGGGTTTTGCCGAACTCGAGGGTCACCATGTTTGCTGTGACTTTCTTTTGCTCTGACTTCAACGTCAGGACTCCGGCGTCGACCAAAGCTTGAATTCTGTCCTTGAGGACAAAGCACTTGTCGGTAGGATGATGAATGATCCTATGAAAGAGACAGTATTTGGGATCGTTCGTGCGTCCTATTTCATTGGGATGTCGAGCATCTGGCAGCTTCAATTTATTCCCTTTGTGGAGTAAATGGAATATTGTGACCACCTGATCGTCTTTGAAGGAGTATTGTTTCGGAGAAAACTTAGACTCCTGATTATTGAAGCCGCTCTTCTTGGCCTTCGACTGAACATCCCCTGACAATTCTACGGACATAGTCTCTTTCCCTTTGGCTTGAGAAGACTGCGCCATGTCACCACATCCTTTATTATTCATACCCCATTTGCCTTTAGGGGTAGATGGTTCGAACTTTTTAGCCGACTTTTTGGCTATCTCAGCTTGCTCGACTAGTTCTTTCCAAGTATGGGCTTTGACAGCCCCCATGCGAACTTCTACTTGGTCTAAGAATTTGTGCCTACACGTCTGTAAGAACATGGATAATGGCATTCCTGCTGGGCACATCAGAGACAAGTTTCTGAACCGCTCGATGTAGTCACGTACAGATTCGCCCTTCTTCTGTACGGTAGAGAGGAGTTTATCCATGGTTACCTCGGTATCATCTTAATAGAAACGAGAAAGAAATCGAGTTTCCAGGTCGATCCAAGAATTGACAGAGCCCGGAGGGAGACTTCGGAACCAGTCGAATGCTACCCCCTTTAAAGTGCCAATAAATAGCCTAGCCATGATGGCATCATTGTCTATAACGTTACCGGTCTGAGACTAGAAATAGTAGATGTGCTGGTTTGTCGAGCTCTTACCATCGTACGTATGTAACGTTGGTGGTTTGAACTTTGGTTGGTGGGTAGGGTACTAAATCCCATTCCAGCGGGTAAGGATGGACTGCCCCTACTTTCTTAGTTCATCCCTCTGAGCTAGGGATGCGATTTGAGCTTGGATGCCTTTAAGGACTTCAGCGTCCAAAGAAAACCCTCCTTTGACTTCTCCGTCCTTGGCTGTTCATTGCTAAGATGTTCTTCCTTATCTTGGTTACTCCCGGTATCATTGTTATTCTAGTTATTGAGGAGTTGAGTGAGCATCTGTTGGATGTTGTCCAAAGCTTCTTGCTGGGTCTTGGAAGTTTGCTCCTGAGCTTCCAATCGTCGACGAAGTCATCGTTACCGTTATCAGCCATATTCACTGATACTCTATCCGTTCGCACTAAGCTGACTGTCGCCGAAGAGGCATACCCACTGTCTTCGTCCTCTTCATCAGACCATTGGACTAATCCTCTCATTGGTTCTAGTGAGGTTACTGTAGTTGAGGAAGATGGCTGTTCATAACTGTAAGGTATTGCAACCCTAGATCTAGTATTCCGGAAGACACCTTCTTCATGTACCAAGACTTCGCCCAGGCCTGGGCTATAATCTGGATCTGAGGAACTGTAGGGAGTGTCGTGGGATGCTCGTCTGCCCCTACGCAGCTCTCGTCCTCTTTCGATCATGTTAACGGATGCAGAGGGCAGATCTCGTGACACGCTCCTTTTGCGATGTTTCACCGGAGCTTGCGCCGACAGTCGATAAAAAATTGATCGTCGGCCTGGAGGAGTGGCGGGGATTGGTCTTAGCCGGCAATGGACTGAGTTGACTGTTACCAACTGACATCCCACTTATTGACAACAGGAGGGAGAAGTTTGGAAAGATTCCGACTTCTGTTTGCTTGTCAAGAATTCCCGCAAGTCAGACCCGGTTGGGCCTAAACGATTTAGCATGGAAGCTCTGTTGGATCGCGGATAGGGCGATGCCCTACTCTTTTCCTCACCGCGGAGATAATTAGCACTAAATAGTGCTTTAGCTCTAGCTTCGCGGCTAAAAGCTTTGGAAATGCCCTTGGGCGCTGAAGCTGCATAAGCACCGCTATCAGCACTTAGGGGCAATCCCTTAGCTTTGCTACAAAGGGCGAGCTTAGCGCTTGATGAACTGGGGAGCGAGGCACGCTGTGATGCTTTATCTGCTATGTTGCTGCGAAGGTGATTAGCCCTAGATAGTGCCTTGGCTCAATTTTCGGCTAAAAACTTTGGAAATGCCCTTGGGCGCTGAAGCTGCATAAGCACCGCTATCAGCACTTAGGGGCAATCCCTTAGCTTCGCTGTAAAGAGCGAGCTTAGCACATTGTGGCGCTTTGGTTTCAACTTTGCGAGTGCGAACATCATGGGTACCCTGAGGTACAGTAGCTTCTCTCATAAGAACGAGGCTGGCACGAAGAGTTATTGCTCCTGAATTAGGCGAAGGCATGGTCGTCGTGACTTCGCGGCTGACAGTCTCGACAGAGCAGGCAGACATCTTGCCTTTTCTTCGTGAGAGAGATGAACTTGTGGCGTAGCTACAATTGAGGCTTCATACAGAGCCTTCTGCTTTGGCCTCCACATCTGCTTTGACAAAGGAAACTTAGGTTCGCAGGGAACCTGACTAGCCAGACGCGAGACTGAGAGGTGTTGGAAGGATTCTGCTTCCGTTTTCTGCTCCGAAACCTTGGCCATCGAGACCTTTCTATGCTTTCGTGCATGGAGCATTAGACCACCCCTAGAGAGGAGTTCTTCGAATTTTCCTTGGTTGAAGTGAACGACTAGGTTTTTGAAGGTAACAGGCTGAAGATTCTGACCCTTGTATTGCGGGCCTGCTTCCTTGTTGCGCCAGAGGACCATGGTAGGCTCGCAGAGAGCCTCATCTGTCTTCACAGAGACTGGCTTCGAAGATTTAGCCAGAGGGGATCTTGCTACACTGGCTTCCTTGAATTCAGGAGTAGACCCGAAGGTCTGTTCGTCGCATTGTAACACTTGATTCTCAACAGTGGAGAATATCTTCCCCAGCGGAGTCGCCATCTTGTTTTCTATTGATTTTGCAAAGGGGAAAACTTACAAAAAAAAGGGGTCGAGGAGCTAAATTACAAGTATTCTTAAAAAAAGATTACAAGTAGATTTCCTCTGAGATTCTGGAGAAGTGTGCCGATAGGAGTCTGGTCAGCGCGCGACCACTTTGTCCCTTTGACGATGCGATCGATGGGATTCCCTTCTCGCCTGGTTCGGGGAATCGGAGAACAGAAGGTTGGTAGAACCCTCTTGTTACTTCTCAAACTGCCTCCATTTGGGGAAATCCTTCTCGCCTGGTTCTGAAAATTCCTTGAGAGGAAGGAAGGTATTAGGGTATCAGCACCCTGATTAGAGAAGCAGTTCTCTGAATTCTCTAAATTCTTGAAAGCAAGAGAATAGATCTCTGTTTAGCCGCCTCTCTCTGTGCGTCTCTTTGCCTGTGCGCGTGTGTGCCTTTTTCTCCTTGCGTGCCTGCTCCTTTCTCCATGTACCCCTGGTGGGCTATTTATAGGGGAGAGCAGGGGTATAATTGTCCCTTCAAAATCTGGAAACAGATTGAGTCAATCTGTTTAAATCTGGAAAGTAGCCTTACTGCGAGGCTAGAATTAGCTTCTGCGAAGTTAGAAATAGCAGGTAGCGTCGATCTCCTGATCTGTTTTGATTCTTTTCAAATAATTAAAAGATCTCCCCTGATCTTCTTACTTGTTCTAGGAGAGTCAAGTGATTATGGTAAATAACTACCAAATTTGATCTCAGATTTGATCTTGATTAGATTTGAACTTGAAGATTTGGTCTCATCTGGAGATTTGATTGGTCAAAAGTTGACCATAAAATACCGCAGTAGAGCTGCTGCATTGAGCTCATAGCGGAGCTAGAAGGAGCATCTGGAGCATCTGGCGAAGTCAGAAGAAAGCTCTTCAGCGGAGCTGGATAAACATCTGTGGCGAAGCTACCATCCTTCTGTGCGGTTGCGTATGACTTCGAGCGAAGTTAACTCTCTGCGGAGTTAACTGAGCACTTCAGGCGGAGCTGTAAGTTAGCTCACTGATAGAGCTTTGAACAGCTTCAAGGCGAAGTTGGACAAACTTAGCCTCTCAGGCGAGGCTATCCCCTTGGGCTCATGTGATGCCAAGTATTGAGCTAACTCAGCATCTTAGACCTGCTTAGGTCTCTTCAAAGACAATCTGGGCTCACTGTCTGCTTCACTGGATCAGTAGAGTCCAAGTTGCTAATTTGTCCCTCGGAGATGGGTACAGAACTGGTCATCAGCTTGTCTGTCACTTGTCTTTTGTAAATGTCAACAAGTTTAGACATTATTCAGGCCAGTCAGGAATCTTGTCTTTTTTAAAGTGTCAACAAGTAAGTCTTTTCCTTAGGAGGAAATGAAAGCTTTTAGCGGAGATAAACTTCCAGCGAAGCTGGAGATAGATTTTCAACTGAGTCAGGAACAAGTTTCTAGCGAATCTAGCACGGAATTTCTGCGAAGCTAGAGATGTGCCCTTAGCGGAGTTAAGGCACGTTTCTCAGCGAAGTTACTCAAGCGTCGCGCGAAGTCAATGCTGAACTCATAGCGGAGTTAACCCTTGGCGGGGCTGGCAGTCCGACTTCTCGGAAGGCGCTTAGGTGCCGTTTCAAATTAATTTGAAACGACCGCCTGCGCTCCTTTTGAGGAGGCGAATTAGGCAGTCTTACGCCTATAAAAGCCCGACTGGGGCTGAAAGAGAAAGAATTACTTCACTTTGAATTTTCAAAGAAACAAATCTCTTTTTCCTCCTTCTTCATTGATATTTTAAGAACTTTTTAGTTCTTCCATGGCTCCCAAAAGACGAGCAGGTAAAGAGGCAGCGACCTCTGCGACGGAGGGGCTTTCTCCTCCTCCGGTAATTGAGTGCCCCATAGCAGGTAGGGATTTTTTCCTTTTACTCAGAGATTTTCATCTCTTTTCGAAGCCAATTTATGACTATTTCATGATAATCTAGAATGATTCATTGTGATCCAGTGATCTCAGGGAGTTCAACTCCCTTAATTTTCTTTGCCGAATTTTTAGGGAATTTAATTCCCCTTAATTTCTCAACTGAAAATTTAGGAACCGAACGGTTTCTTCTCCAAGCTTCTGTGTGAAGCTAACCCTTAAAGCGGTTCACATCCTATCGAATAACCAGATACGAAGCTAGCCTTAGAAGCATAGCTGAAAAAGGACTTTAAAGTCCTTAGAATAACTTTAGGCACTAGTGTCCTTATGGCGAAGTTAGCCCTTGAGGGCTTCTTCGCATTCTGTTCAGCGATAGAATGTAAGGCTAAGCTTCTAGAGCAAAGCTAACACTAGGATATTTCCTGCATTCTGCCTTCGTGTAGAATGCGAAGCTACGCTGCAGTTGCAAAGCTGAGCTTCAGGGCGAAGCTAATGCTAGGCTAGCCTCGCTTGGAGAGCGAAGCTATGCCTTAGCAAAAAAATTTTTTGCTCTAACTTTTCTTTTCTTCAGCAAATGAACTAATATGATTTCTTCTTGCTTTTAAAGTGCACTATACTCTGGGTCCTTTGAGCAGTCTCTTCGGAACAGCTAGCTGACTGGATTGAATGTTAGCCTGCAATTTCAGGGGCAGGCCTCATTATTTAGTAAGTGAAGTGCTCCATGTCGGGATGCCCTTATCTACGCCGGAGATCAGCGTACTATGAGGAGCATCTTAACTACTACTCCCCTGGAGAATTGTGACCGAAAAATCTATCGGAAGCCTGACTTTATGTTTGGAGATGCAGCGCCAGATACCGATCATCAGCTGCTGGTCGGAGAAGGGCAGTGAATTTTTAATCTAGATAGCGAGAAATATTATATCCCATCTAGCAAGCGTCATTTTCTGATGTCTTTCTTCCAATGCGTGACGAGGGCTCGGAAGATGCAGTGACAAGTAACTCGGACTACTGACTCCATTCACGTGGGAAAATTGATAGCTCCGTCTCCTGGTTATATAAGGGCGGGTCCTCCTCGTTGCATATTGGGTCTCCACCCTGGGAACGTTCTCCCAGACATCGCAATGGGGGAAAATCCCACCTTGGCTCAGACTTTTGGAAACCAGTTCTTCAAGGCTCGTGGTAATTATCCAGCCAATGATTTCAGGACCCCTGGGTGGATTTATCCCCCCAAAGCCTGGTGGAGGGACTTGACCTTATATGTCTTGACCCATTTTGAAGAGGATCTGGAGAGATTAGGACTCTACGAGGCTGTCAGGGTAACCTGTTAGGCATCCAGATGAGTGTAGCGAACTTCTACGCCATCTTTGAGTTATACTGTTCAGCTACAGGGACTTTCATCACCCTGTAGGCAAATTGGGCCTGGCTTTGCACGAGATGTGGGAAGTCTCTGCTCTGCCCTTGGGATCTCTCCCATATGAAGAATATTTCCCGTGCGAGGCGAAAATGGCACTTCTGGAGAAACAGGAGCCCACTTTGTTCGAGACTTATCGGGAATTGATGTGCCACCTTTACATTTGCTCGAGTATGCATGAGAGCCATAAGTGAGCTTCATGCAGTTCAAAGAGCTGGGGGAATTATTTATTTCCCAACCTGGAAGATGCTCTTGAAGCGGCTCACTGCGGGGTTGTAGACGAGGACATTTCCCGGAGGATGCAAGAACACTCTCAAGGGGATATGATTTTGGGACGATGGACCCTATGAGAAAGGTGATATTCTCTAGAGTTTCCATCACCAGGCTCGTCGACCGATGTCCCGGAAGGCAGTTTTGGCCGGGTTTTTATCGGTTTGGCTGAAGAGATGTGTGGTGCCATCTCCCTCTAGCGACGTCATCCTTCCGACTGTCTTATTGCCGACTGTTCGTCTACTCCACGGTCGTTCCCTTGGACTTCTCCTAGCAATGGTGTGTTGTACTCAGCGGGGCCTTCATGCATTGATGAAGGCTTTCTGTAGGCCACTAACGACGAAGAGGGGAAAAGGCACTATCCTGCCTCGCGACAGACCAAACCCCAGGATCAGTTTGCCATACACCTATTTTATGGCATGGTTCGCCCTTAACTGCCCTTCCATTATTCAAGCTGGTGAGGAACCTCCAGAAGGTGTCTGAATGGCGCTTCTCCGTCGATTTGAGGGATGTTCGTGGTTATGGACTTATGTGGTCGTGGTTCGCAAGTTGTTGTGCTGGCATGACGTCTACAGACTTTTTCGGTGCTTTCCCTACATTCGCGATGCAAGTTATGGTGAAGAATTCAAGGATGTAGGAGATGGGAAGACGTCGCTGAGCTGGGGGGTCTTTGAATGACTGGTTAGCATCCGGCCAACCCATCTGGTGTACAGGAGCGGGGACACCTACTACTTGGAACCCTACGTCCCGAGTCGGTTTGCCCGTCAGTTCGGGTATGACCAACTATTTGTAGGTAACCCGAACACCAGCCTGGCCTTCATGGGGAGCCTCATTGATGGTGCTCGTGCCTGGCGATTCTACATCGCTGGCTGTACTGAGGCGCGACTGTGCATGCCGCTGAGGACTCCGAACCTTTAGACAACTTTGGGGTTCTGTCAGTGGTACAAAACTTCAAACTCCACACTAACTGGGTTTTCTATTAACTCATTTGGTGTGAAATTGATCTCTCAGCGGCTGAAGTGGAAAGTCACCGAGAGAGGCGAGGGTAGGAGAGTCCGTGTGCCAGGCCTCGGAGAGTTCGTCGTTACTGTTGACAGTGAGGCCTCGGACGCGGAAAGTCCCCGCTTTGAAGGAAATACGGGTGTTGAGGCTCCAGCAGATGTTCCTGGTGGGGTAGGCACGGCCCCCATGGAAGATGTAGAGGTAGAGGAAGTGGAGGAAGAAGATCCCGATGCCCACTTCAAGCGAAAACGGCAGGGTGAATCTCATAGGAAGAGGGTAGTGAAGAAGCCTCGTCGCTACACTCCCACCGTTATTGCAGAGGGTGAGTTAGCTGCTGTGCTTCCTCCTCCTGCTCCGTTAGTTATTAAGCTATCGGCTCCGAGGCAGACTATTGATAAAGCTGTTCCTGACCTGAGTAAGATCAGTTCTATTCTTGCGACATACACTTATATATATTTCATACAACTCATTCGTTTATCCTAAGATTCAGGAACGAGACGGTGAGAGAACCGAGAGCCGAGGCTGTAGGAGAACAGGGGATTATTATGATCCTCTGTTCACTTATAAAGAAGGTGATGAGGATAGCTACTTCGTCGTCTCAGAAGACTCCGGAGGTGACGCGGCTGATGATTGTACTCCAAAATTGCATTTTTATCATCACTTTTACACATATATCCTTGATCATTTCTTTAATAATTAATGCTATTAACCTATTTTTTTATTATGATGTGTAGTTACTTAAATTAGAAGATAAAGATACAAGAAGCTTCATTTTATCCCTAATCCTATCTAAAGTTGGATTGAATTGAATCCAAAGGAGGAAAGGATTAATCTTCATCTCCTATTCAAGTTCAAATTCAGAAGATAAATGAATGGGATAAAACTAATTCTACAAGAAATAAGGAGGATAATTCAAATTAAATGGAGTTCAAAATCAATACAGACTCGGATTCTGACTGTACACCTTTTCGTATTCGGATCATAAAGTTTGCTACAGATATTCAAATCTAATGATTTAAGATGCTACAGAAATAAGACTTGAAGGACTACAATTGCTATGTTAACCACTCTGTCTAATTTAGCCGTCCGATGAGTCATATTCAATAAACAACATGCCAACTTACTGTAGGACTGAATTCCTTATTGAATTAGGAAACCTTCTAATTTGTATCCTATTGTGATTAGATTTTAGGCCTATTTAAAGAGCTGAAATCTCTCATTGTAAAAACATCTCCACATCAGGATCATAATTTAGAATTTTTCTTTTAGTCTCTTCTCCAAATTTCTTTTGTAATTTTTATTTCTAGTTCTACTTCTACAAGATTTGTGAGAAGGAGAAGCCATTGTAAATTGAGGTGACAGATCAATACAAGGTGCTTTCGTTCTTTCCACATCTCTTTTGTTATTTATTTTATTTTTGCTTTTTCTTGTTTTTTATTTCTTGCTTTCTTTTGCTTGTCATGTTTACCATGAGTAGCTAGATTTTTCTCATGGCTTGCTAAGACATCACCACCATCACATCTAATGTCTAGTAGATAACCAGATTAGATCATATGCATGCCTACTCCATTATTATTCTTGAAGACTCATTAGGATAAGCAATTAGGTCAAATATTTGCTAATACTTCTTAACTGTTTTTCTTAATCTATACTTGATGAAAATCTTGATATTTTAATGTTAAACGTTGATTAGTGTTATTTCAAACAGGACTAAGATTTGCTAAATACTTTCTATTGATTTTTTCTTACTTTATACTTGATTGACAACCTTGATATTGTAACGTTAAATGGATGGTGTTATTTCAAATCTAACCTAGTTTCTATCCAATGTATGTTGCTTGGTTTTGTGATAGAATATCATGTTTAGGATACAAAGTGAAGTAATTATCTATCTAGCATTAGCATGTATGGTGGTTGATTAATAGTAAGCTGTGAAACTTTATTTTTGTTTGATTCTTTTTCCACATAAAATCCATCCCCTCTTTTCTACGTTCTTTAAACAGAGAAAATAATAAGAAAACAATATTACTGAAAAGCTTTCATTGCATCTCTCCCTGAGGTTCGACCCGTTTAGCTCTTGCTATAGCGGTTAAATTGCAAAATTTAGAGTTAAAACCAATCACATACACTTTTAATATTCTCTGTGCTCTGTTCTGAGCAATCAAATTTTGATGCCGTTGCCGGGGAGGGAACGGTATATATTGTTTTCTAACTTAGGCTAGATTTTTTTTTATCTATTTGTTTCTCTTTGTTTTTAACATTTCTTATGTGATATGGCTTATTACAACATTTTTTCCAAATTTAATGGTAATTCATATTACACCTCGACCTCTTTTGAATCAGATATTACCAACCAGACATATCATAACTTTAACCAACCAAGCATGCCTAGTTGGTCTTATCCAAATCAACATATGTCCCAACCTCAATTTCATGAAACAAATTGGAATAATTATCTCTACTCCTTACTAAGTCATTGGGAATACAACACCCCTGAGCCATATTGTCAACCACCTTTTCAACCATCATCTTCATATACTTTTTTTCCCACACCACCAATAGAAGAACCTACCTACTTCGAAAAGAGCATAGAATCCATGATTCAGTCCTCAAATGATCCATTCGATGGTTAGAAGAAAAAATAGATCATATGCAAGGTTTAATAAATGAGCAAATTTCTAGACTTTCAAACATCCTTGAACTAACTAATCAAATTGATAGGAACCAAGAATCATGGTGTCTTGAAGACCTTGATCAAAATTTAATTTCATCGCACCAACGTGAACTTGATCAGTCCCAACCCTTAGACAAATTGACAAGTTTTAACTTTAATGAGATTGAACTAGATTGTGAATGTGAACCCGATCCTCAACTTTGTGATCTAATTCCAAACTTTGAATCTATGTTGACTCCAATGTCTTTACCCAATTTTGACCCAATTCCCGAGCCAACATTAATTCCAGTACCTGTATATTATGAAATTGGATCATTTATTTTGGGCAGTCACATTCATTTGATGGATCATGAACTTAAGTTCTTTGATTTGGAGCCCACTTTTGAACCAAACCCGACTCTCGAACCTAAATTTGATTTTCTCGAGCTGGTATTGGTTCCCAATCCTATTATTCTTAAGCCCAAATCAATCACTTTATCAAGTCAAATTTTATTGTTAGATCAAGGTGTAAACAATGATGACCCTGAGATGGTATTTCAAGATTGGTCATCCAACCAAGATAGTTTCAATGTTAGGGTCTTGCGTGATCCTATTCATTTGGGGGATAATAACAATGTGCATAAGAAAGAGGTCATAAAAGGTGGGTTCCTTGATGATCCACAATATTTAGATTGGGTAGCAATGCTTGGCCAAATCCGGCCACCACCGGAACCACCACCTTGAGTTCACATTTTTCCTTTCCTTTCTTCTTTTTCATGCATATATGCATTCATTCATACATTGAGGATAATGCATGAGATAAGTGTGGGGGAGGGTTTACTAACATACTAACATAAGTAGATACCAACAAATTTTTTTAAAAAAAACTTTTTGAAAAAGAAAATAATATTTTGATTTATTTTTGTAAGTAATTAAGTTAATTTTAAGGAATAGGAAAATCATAATTAGGATTTCTTAACACTTGGTCAAAATAAAAATTATTTGTTTGATTTTTAGGTTTAGGAGAAAAAATTGAAAAAGTAATTTAGTCTTAATAATTTTATCTTGATGAAATATGCATGCTTTAAACACTTACACACTTGGGATTCAAAACAAAGACTCTTGTATCTTAGAAAAAATATATATATATATAAATAAACAAATCTAATTATTGATTAGTTAGGTACTTTGGCCTAAGAAAGCCTTGGTACTTACGAGAAAGGTAATTAGGTATGTTTGAAAATATATATATATATATATATAAATATATTATATGTATTAACACGTCTAATAATCAATTAGTTAGGTATTAGGCCTCAAGAAGCCTTATTACTTACACACAAAAAAATTAGATGAGTTATACACATTTAAAATAAAGAAAAAAAGAAAAAAAAGAAGTGCTTAAAGGGCAACGAAGTGGTAATACTTCGAACTTCTGCAAAAAAAAAATTATATATATTAATATACAAGGTATAAGAGTTGAAGTTTAAGAATCCTAAGTAAAAAAATTCACGTTCACAAAGGTGCATATGACTTAGAATAAAATAAAAGACTAAATGAGAAATTCAGTTTTAATTCTAATCTAAATTGATGATAAATATTTACATCGAGACTAAGTATATGAATGAATAATATGGTGATCCTAAGACTTATAGATTACTTGATTTCCTCAACAATACTTCAAATATTTTCTCTCTTTCAAAATAGTATTTCTAAAATACTAACATTTTATTTTTCTTTCTTTATGAATTTTGTCGGTGTAATTCACTGAAAACCCTCACCAGACAACACTCGTCCTCTAGGGTAACCTAAAAGTTTAACGACTTATTGCACGTGCTAAGTGAATTCGTGATTCCTACGAAAGTGAGTTAGGTTAGATTAAATTAGTTTCTAACATTTGGTTTTACTCGAGAACAATCAAAAGATAAGTGTGAGGGTGTGATTGTACTCCAAAATTGCATTTTTATCATCACTTTTGCACATATATCCTTGATCATTCCTTTATTAATTAATGCTATTAACCCTTTTTTTGATTATGGTGTGTAGTTACTCAAATGAGAGGATAACGATACAAGAAGCTTCATTTTATCCCTAATCCTATCTAAAGTTGGATTAAATTGAATCCAAAGGCGGAAAGGATTAATCTTCATCTCCTATTCAAGTTCAAATTCAGAAGATAAAGTCCTAGAAGATGAAGGGGATAAAGCTAATCCTAAAAGGGAAAAGGAGGATAATTCAAATTAAATGGAGTTCAAAATCAATTCAGACTCGGATTCTGACTGTACACCTTTTTGTATTCGGATCATAAAGTTTGCTACAGATATTCAAGTCTAATGATTTAAGATGCTACAGAAATAAGACTTGAAGGACTACAATTGTTATATTTACCACTCTGTCTAATTTAGCCGTCCGATGAGTCATATTCAGTAAACAACACGTTGATTTACTGTAGGACTGAATTCCTTATTGAATTAGGAAACCTTCTAATTTGTATCCTATTGTGATTAGATTTGAGGCCTATTTAAAGAGCTAAAATCTCTCATTGTAAAAACATCTCCACATCAGGATCATAATTTAGAAATTTTCTTTTAGTCTCTTCTCCAAATTTGATTGCTCAAAAACAGAGTACAGAGAATATGAAAAGTGTATGTGATTGGTTTTAACTCTGAATTTTGCAATTTAACCGCTATAGCAAGAGCTAAACGGGTTGAACCTTAGGGAGAGACGCGATGGAAGCTTTTCGGTAATATTGTCTTCTTATTATTTTCTCTGCTTAAAGAACGTGGAAACGACGGGATGGATTGTATGTGAAAAAAGAATCAAACAAAAATAAAGTTTCACAGCTTACTATTAATCAACCACCATACGTGCTAATGATAGATAGATAATTACTTCACTTCGAATCCTAAACATGATATTCTACCACAAAACCAAGCAAGATACATAGGATAGAAACTAGGTAAGATTTGAAATAACACCATCCATGTTTTAACGTTACAATATCAAGGTTGTCAATCAATTATAAAGTAAGAAAAAAATCAATAGAAAGTATTTAGCAAATCTTAGTCCTGTTTGAAATAACACTAATCAATGTTTAACATTAAAATATCAAGATTTTCATCAAGCATAGATTAAGAAAAACTGTTAAGAAGTATTAGCAAATATTTGACCTAATTGCTTATCCTAATGAGTCTTCAAGAATAATAATTGGAGTAGGCATGCATATAATCTAATCTGGTTATCTACTAGACATTAGATGTGATGGTGGTGATGTCTTAGCAAGCCATGAGAAAAATCTAGCTGCTCATGGTAAACATAACAAGCAAAAGAAAGTAAGAAATAAAAGACAAGAAAAAGCAAAAATAAAATAAATAACAAAAGAGATATGAAAAGAATGAAAGCACCTTGTATTGATCTGTCACCTCAATTTACAATGGCTTCTCCTTCTCACAAATCTTGTATTAGAAGTAGAACTAGAAATAAAAATTACAAAAGAAATTATGAGAAGAGACTAAAAGAAAAATCCTAAGTTATGATCTCTGATGTGGAGATGTTTTTACAATGAGAGATTTCAGCTCTTTAAATAGGCCTTAAATCTAATCACAATAGGATACAAATTAGAAGGTTTCCTAATTCAATAAGAAATTCAGTTGATTGAGTTCTTACCTGAACACAAAATACAGAATTTCAAATCTAAGAATAGGATGTGCAAGGTGCTCAATTCTACCGCAATAGCAAGTGGCTATGCGGGTCGTGATCCACAAGGAGGGACTAGCGATAGAAGCTTTTTTAGTAAGTTTTCTTTTAAGATACAAAGTATGGTTAAAGTTCTTCTTTAGTTCTTTAAAAGAAAAAGAGAAAAATTAGGTTAAAGTGAAGTTAGGAAGAAAGTGGTAGATTTAGAAGGTGGGAAAATGAAAAATGAATTATTTACAAAGAAATTGAAAAGGGTGATAAAAATGGTTGGAGATTGTTATATTGAAACTAAAGAAAAAAGAAAAGAAAGTCAACCTAAAAATTACTTACCTCTTCAGTGCTCATATATCTTGGATCTGTTGCGACGACTTACCTTGTCTTTGAAGGCAATCAAGCATGGCGTATAGGATCTTCCCCATTCTCGATCTACACTACGAATAAAGAGCAAACTATACTAGCAAGAGAAGGGTTGTTCATCACCATAGGCCATCAAGGGCACTTACAACGGCTAAGCAGTCTCGAGGCTATCGGATTCTCTTGGATTGCAACACATCAGAGGAGAGTAAAAGAAAACAAGAGTAAAGAAAGAAAAAAAAAATAACTTTGACTCAATTCAAATAACAATGAAAGAAAAGACTTACTTACACCGGTGTCACCCTCAGTACAAGCTTGATCTCCTTCCTCCATGAAACTTGTCTCTCCTCTCAGTTACATGAAGAAAAGTAAAAATTACATAAAAAGAAAACTAAAAACCTAAGTTACAAACTACAAATTAGCCTAAGTTCTACTCTTTGCTTGGTCGTCCTCTTTGCCTTTGAGATTGGAGGTATTTATAGAAGAAATGCAGAGGTTAGAGGAATATAAGATAGGGAAAGCTGGCTATTTCTGAATTTGAATCCTCCCCTTATCTCCAAATTTGATTTGATGTGGATATTCAGTTCTGATCTGTAATTTGTTGGCGTGTTGATTGCTGAATATCACTTATCAAATTACAGAATTAGAAATCGTGATCGACATAAGAGTTGTAGCTCTGTAAGTCCACTTTCTGGATCATCTTGAATCATCAGATTTGAGATTCAGTAGCGAAAGTTATGATTTAAATACTGAAATGTATCCAGTCAGAATCTGAGTCAAACTTGCTTCATCTCATCCGTTGATCTTCTCTCCATCCATTTATCTCTCTGTATTTGATATTATCCTCAATTGATCTTTAGCTAACCAAAATGGATTTATAGAAATCTGAATTTTACTGGTTTTCATTTGGTGTTATCTTTCTGATTTGCTTTGATCTTCAGCTGAACATTTGCCCCAATCCTTGATTTGTTCTAACTAGATCTGGGATCATCCTCAGCTAACCAAATAGATCCAGTTAAATCTGAATTTAACTGGTATTTATTTCATTTAATCCTCTTTCTCTTCATTATTATCTTCTAAAAAATAGATATTTAAGATAAAGAAATTAGTAGATTTATTACACGATAAATGTAAGAGTGTAATAAAAAGAATGCAAAATATGTGTACGATCACACCCCCACACCTATCTTTTGCTTGTCCTCGAGCAAAACAACAAAACTAAATCAAAGATTATTAGACCACTTTCGCAGGTCACGCGATTGCACTGAGCTTGTGCAACAAGCCGTTAAACCTCTAGGTTTCCCCTAGAGGACGAGTTTTGTCTCGTGAGGGTTTTCAACAGATTACACCCACAAAATTCGTAAAGAAAGAGAAAAATGTTAGTATTTTGAAAACACATTTTGAAAGAAAAATATTTGAAATATTATTGTAAGTTTTAAGTAATCTATAAGTTATAGGAAAACCGAAATTTTCATTCCTAAACTTAGTCTCTATTCAAAAATTTGTTATCAATCAAAGTAAGGAGTCAAATTGTACTTCTCATCTAGTCTATTACTTTACCCTAAGTCATATGCACCTTGTGACCATGAAAATTTTGACTAAGGATTCTTTAACTCGAACTCTTATGCCTTATTTATTTATATATATATATTTTTGGTGGTATTATTCCTTAGTTCTATTAGGCTTTCTAATCTGCCCATGTAACGAGCCTTTAATCGATGACTCCCAAACCAAACGGTCTTAGGGCACCGGGTGAGAAAACACCCCAAGGACTTAATGACTCGAGCAAATAAGCCTACAAAACTAAGAATTTTATTATATGAATCACTTTTAGGCGTGAATACATATGCTTTATTAGGCACAAATACCCAGCTTAATCAGAGGATTTTTATATATTTTTTTCTCAAACTTATCTAATCATCTTTCGCATAAATACTAAGGCTTGCTTAGGCCAAAGCACCTAGCTGATCAATAATTAGATTTGTTTATCTTTTAAATTTTTTTCTTTTTTTTTAAATTTTTTTTAAGGCATAAGAATCTTTGTTTTAGAACCCTAAGTGTGCAAGTGTGCATATTTCATTAAGGTAAAAATCAAGACTAAATTACTTTGACAAATTATCTTCCTAACCCTAAAAATCAAACAAATAATCTTATTTTGATCAAGTATAAGAAATCCTAATTTTGATTTTCCTATTCCTTAAAATTGACTCAATTTCTTACAAAAAATATATCAAAATATTGTTTCTATTTTCAAAAAGTTTTTTAAAGTAAAGAAAATGTTAAATTTTTTTTTAACAAAAAGAAAAAACCTAAGTTATGTTAGACCCTCCCCCACACCTATCTCATGCATTGTCCTCAATGTATGAATTAATGCATAGATGCATGAAAAAGAAGAAAGGGAAGGAAATATTACCTTAAGGTGGTGGTTCCGGTGGTGGTCTGATTGGTCCACGAAATGCGGCCCAATCGACTTTTTGTGGAGTTCAGAGGAACCCACCAGAAATTTCTCTAATATAACCCACTAAAATGATATATACATGAATGATTTTTATTAAATATTTTACCCCATCTAATTTCTAAATTTCATAATTAATTTCAGAGTCAATTTTGTCAACCGCCTTGTCCCAAAATGGAGTGTGAAAAGATAGAATGATTGACTTGGACTCAGGAAGTACGGGAACTAATACCGACTCAGGAAAGTGACTTAAGTCAAGTAAAGGTTCAGGAGTCGAGATTGGTTCAGGAAGTGGGTCCAAATCTAGAAGTTGAAACTCAAGTCCACATTCATTTTCCAACAATGGAATGTGACTTAATATTGGTGATTCAAGTTCATGAATGATAGGTGTGGGAATCAAAACAGACTCTAAAATATTACTCAAGTCGGGTAACAAAACAGGAGTCAATATTGATTCGAAAATTTGAACTGGATCACAGATTTGAGAATCTAGGTCACATTTCTCATTGAGTTCAATTTTATAAAAATGAGAACTTGCCAATTTATCAATGGGACTTTCAAAATTATAAAATTGGTCAAGTTCAATATGATGATCATCAAAGATGGGCGATTCAATTTCATCATGAATAGGCACAGGATCCAATGTTTACTCAAAAAAAAGATTAAAATCAGGTGAAGACACCGGAGTCATAATTGAATAAGGAAGTAGAATTGAATCACTAAGTTGAGATTCATGATCATATTCATTTTCAAGTTCAATTTCAGGAAAGGGATAACTTGCCAAACTGTCAATGTCACTTTCAAAATTTGGAGTTTGGGCAAGTTCAAATGATTGTGCTAAAATGGATCTTTGTGTTCCAAAACAACATGACTCTTCGGCTCTAACAGAATGGTTACTGACATCAGAACTGGCCAAACGATGAGAACGTAGAGATTGGACCATCATATCTATGTCGTGATTACGAGCGTTTTGAGCCTGAGTCATGGCTTCAAGCATCTTTTCATAGTTGATAGGTTCATCGTTTTGTTGCGATTGGTCTTGAAAAGATGAAGTGTTGTTTTAGAATTAGTGGTAAAATTGTGAGTCCATCAGATTTTGTGATTGTTGTTTGGACTCACGCATACTTATTTCCAAAATTGATGGTTTTCTATTTTGGACTGGTGGAACTGAGTATGAATCTTAGAAATATTGTGGACAAGGTGGATAAGGAGGACAAGTTGGTTGAAAATTGGACTCGGGGGAGGTGAATCCCCATTGACTCTGTGAAGAGTTGAAATTATTCTGAAAATTATGGTTATAAGATTGGGGGCATGGGTTATATTGATTCGGATAAGACCAATCCGGCACACTAGGTTGGTTAAAGTTATGATATGCCGGGTTGCTAATATCCGAAAAAGAGGTTGGTGTGTAATATGGATTACCATTAAAATTGAAAAAATTATTGTTATAAGCCATATCACATAATAAAACACAAACAAAGAAAAAAAATAAACAAATTAGCGAACAAAAAATAAAAAATTCTAACCTAAGTTAGGGTAAACCTTTGACCTAGACGACTCCTAACTGGTTAGACTGTCCATAGGAGGTATAATGCAGACTTTGACCACAAGCTAATCAGCCAGGTCAGGGCAAGATTGGTGGAGGTTATCCTTCAAAGACGTTCCTTAATTAAGTAACCACCAATCTTTGGGCTTTCGGCCCTTAATCCCCTTCCTAGACACTGATTTGGCAGGAGTCAAATTTCAACACCTTTCTCCCTTAGGATAATCTCCTAATTGAGTCCGAGATGTCCTTAGGGCCAACGTCTACTCATTTTTAGTTAGGCTTGGGTTAGTGAGTGAGGAGATTGTTTGTGGGCTAAGGGAGGGTCATGACTTCCCCACCTTATCTTGTTTATAGGACAAGCCCTTAAATCAATTTAGTGCAGTGTACAAGTATATAAAAAAAGTAACATTCAAGCAATCATAGAAGAATGAACCTTATACTAAATGCTATGCACACATACCTTGGCTCCAGCACTCTTCAACAGTAAATAGAAAATGAAATGAAATAGACACGTGCTTAAATGCAAAGTCTAAATCATTTTTAACATTTACAATCAACTTTTTACTGTTGTGTTAAGAATGTATATACAGTGAGTCAAACAAGGAGATAAATGCTACAGAAATTCAGATTTTCAATTCAGCCAACCTGTAAAAATACAGGTTAGTAGTTCACTCAGTTTTGCCACTGGAATGTAGCAAATCTGAGGGCTTCTTGGCTCTACTTTCTTGAGCAGAGTCCAAGGCCACTTATGTGTCCACTGCAGCAAGAATTCCTTATTGTTAAATTTGTACAAAAAACAAAGAAGAAAGTTAACCAAAAATGTAAACTTTTAAAGAGAGTAACTTACCGTCCCTCCCCGGCAACCGCGCCAAAATTTGATTGAGGTTGAACCTACACACAAAATACCGAATTTCAGAACTTAAAATAGAGATGTGCAAGGTGCTCAATTCTACCGCAATAGCAAGTGGCTATGCGGTTCGTGATCCACAAGGAGGGACTAGCGATAGAAGCTTTTTTAGTAAGTTTTCTTTTAAGATACAAAGTATGTTAAAGTTCTTCTTTAGTTCTTTAAAAGAAAAAGAGAAAAATTAGGTTAAAGTGAAGTTAGAAAGAAAGTGGTAGATTTAGAAGGTGGGAAAATGAAAAATGGATTATTTACAAAGAAATTGAAAGGGTGATAAAAATGGTTGGAGATTGTTAAATTGAAACTAAAGAATAAAAGAAAAGAAAGACAACCTAAAAATTACTTACCTCTTCAGTGCTCATATACCTTGGATCCATTGCGACGACTTACCTTGTCTTTGAAGGCAATCAAGCATGGCGTATAGGATCTTTCCCATTCTCGATCTACACTACGAATAAAGGGCAAACTATACTAACAAGAGAAGGGTTGTTCATCACCATAGACCATCAAGGGCACTTACAACGGCTAAGCAGTCTCGAGGCTATCGGATTCTCTTGGATTGCAACACATAAGAGGAGAGTAAAAGAAAATAAGAGTAAAGAAAGAAAAAACAACTTTGATTCAATTCAAATAACAATGAAAGAAAAGACTTACTTACACCGGTGTCACCCTCAGTACAAGCGTGATCTCCTTCCTCCATGAAACTTGTCTCTCCTCTCAGTTACATAAAGAAAAGTAAAAATTACATAAAAAGAAAACTAAAAACCTAAGTTACAAACTACAAATTAGCCTAAGTTCTACTCTCTGCTTGGTCGTCCTCTTTGCCTTTGAGATTGTAGGTATTTATAGAAGAAATGCAAAGATTAGAGGAATATGAAGATAGGAAAAGCTGGCTATTTCTGAATTTGAATCCTCCCCTTATCTCCAAATTTGATTTGATGTGAATATTCAGTTCTGATCTGCAATTTGTTTGCGTGTTGATTGCTGAATATAAATTATCAAATGACAGAATTAGAAATAGTGATCAACATAAGAGTTGTAGCTCTGTAAGTCCTCTTTCTGGATTATCTTGAATTATCAGATTTAAGATTCAGTAGCGAATGTTATGATTCAAATACTGAAATGTATCCAGTCAGAATCTAAGTCAAACTTGCTTCATCTCATCCGTTGATCTTCTCTCCATCCATTTATCTCTCTGTATTTGATATTATCCTCGATTGATCCTTAGCTAACCAAAATGGATTTATAGAAATCTGAATTTTACTGGTTTCCATTTGGTGTTATCTTTCTGATTTGCTCTGATCTTCAGCTGAACATTTGCCCCAATCCTTAATTTGTTCTAATTAGATCTGGGATCATCCTCAGCTAACCAAATAGATCCAGTTAAATCTGATTTTAACTGGTATTTATTTGGTTTAATCCTCTTTCTCTTCATTATTATTTTCTAAAAAATAGACATTTAAGACAAAGAAATTAGCAGATTTATTACACGATAAATGTAAGAGTGCAATAAAAAGAATGCAAAATATGTGTACGATCATCAGTCCTGCAGCAAGTCGGCGTGTTGTTTGCTGCATATGACTTATCACATGGCTAAATTAGACAGAGTAGTAAACATAACAATTGTAATCCTTCAAATCTTCTTTCTGTATCATCTTAAATCATTAGATTTGAATATCTGTAGCAAAAGTTATGATCCGAATACGAAATGGTGTACAGTTAGAATCTGAGTCTAAATTGATTTTGAACTCCATTTAATTTGAATTATCCTCCTTTTTCCTTTTAGGATTAGCTTTATCCCCTTCATCTTCTAGGACTTTATCTTCTGAATTTGAACTTGAATAGGAGATGAAGATTAATCTTTTACTCCTTTGGATTCAATTTAATCCAACTTTAGATAGGATTAGGAATAAAATGAAGCTTCTTATATCTTTATCCTCTCATTTAAGTAACTACACACCATAATTAAAAAAGGGGTTAATAGCATTAATTAATAAAGGAATGATCAAGGATATATGTGTAAAAGTGATTATAAAAATGCAATTTGGAGTACAATCAGCTGACGTCGGTCCTTTGGGTGTTGGGACCTCCAAAGGAAGTCCTCTGGCCTCTAGCTCTATAGGATGGACCACAGAGGGTTCGACGAGTGAAGGTGAGTCGGTCGTTCCTCTTGACTCTGTCAAAAACTTTCCTATGGGGCCTGAGGGGATTGATGGTGCCGTCGAGGAAGTTCAGGGGAGACTGCGGCTGAAGCAGTTGAGGCGATATCACTTCTCGGTAATACTTTGATCTTTTGTGAGTAATTCTCTCCTGATATTCATTATGCCTTGCTCAAACAAAGTCTTGCCACAGGTGTTCTGTCTTTGGGTGCATTGACTTCAAGAGAGCCAGCCAATCCTCCTGAGGGAATCAGGAGTGAAGCAAGTACTTTGACTGCAACGGACGCTGCTGAGTTGGATGCTTTGTATCACGACCTGCCCTCTTATCAGCCCGAATTGGTCAGTGGAAAAGAGGTTGAGGGGACAGTGATTACGGAACCAATTTCACTTCCAGCTACTGAAAAACACTTAGGAGGGGGGGTGAATAGGTGTTAATGCTAATCTAATGCTCTTTTTAAACAAGTAAGTATGAATGATGCAAACGGTCACTCAAAATAAGAAATTGAAGCCGAATTCCCCGTGAAGGGCTCTAGAACTTCTCCTCTTTGATTCCTATAGATTATGAGTTGAGGTGTGCAATTGCTTTCTTGTTGAGATGAGTAAAGACTGAAAATGCAAGTAAATGAAATCAGTGCAATAATGAAGAGCAAACAAATAATATCACAAGTTAGGAATGCAAAGCAATAGAGAGAAAAAAGGAAACCAATCGCAAACACAAGTAATTTGTTTCGAGGTTCGAGTCACTGCTCTATGTCCTCGCCTTCATCACTATGAAGGATTTCCACTAAATTCACAAAGGAAATTTTCACACCGGAACCTTTACACCCAAGGGATTACAAATGGTCTACACAAGACCGGAGTATCCAACTCCAACAAATCTAACCTCTGCACAAAAGGGATCTCAACACAATGGAATACAAGTCACTTTGTGATCAAAAGACCACAAACTCTCTCTTACACCTTCTTATAGAGTGGAGCATAATTTTTAGCGCAAGAAGTAAAGTGAGAGAAAATTTCAGTTGAAAAGAAGTAAAGAGAACTTGTAAACCAACTGAAAAACTTTTACAAATGAAAGACCTTTGAAAATGAAAGCAAGTAAACTTTTCTTCCCTTTTGAAAACTTGAAACTTGGATATATTTCTTGTGAAAAACAAATGACCAATGACCTCTATTTATAGGGAGTGAATACACACCATTCATAATTGTTACTAGGTCATTAGGGTAGAGTTTAGCCACTAGGAAATCAGAAATAGTTGTAGGATTCATTAAAAATAAAACAGACTCCAAGAAATAGCCGTTGGGGCTTTTCTGGACGGCTGTCGGTCGACCGGGCCGGTCGACCGGCAAGCCACATGGCAAAAGAGCCGTTGGCTTTGGTCGACCGGTCCGGTCGACCGCCGGCTATATTAAAAAGAAACATTGAGCTGCCGGTCGACCGGGCCGGTCGACCGACAAAACCCGAGAGTTTGGGTCTTGCAGTCGGTCGACTGGCCCGGTCAACCGGCAGACGTGCACAGACGTGCATGCCCAAAGCCACAAGGCTCGATCGACCGTCCGGTCGACCGATCTGGCCTGAAATAGATCCGGTCGACCGCCCGGTCGACCGTAAAGGCCTGAAACAGATTATTTTTTTAAAAATGTTTTTGAACTTTGAATAATTTTTGAAATATATTTAAAGGGTCTGTGATTTGAGTAACATGCTATAGGAGTTGAAATACATGTTTTACACTAGATATAAAAATATGAAATATTTTGAAACATGTATATTCATCAACATGCACCAAAACCAACAAAACCAAAAACTTGTATTTTGAAAAGTGTATTTGTGTGTGTGTGTCTTCTTGAGCACAACTATCATATCCTTACTATTTTACATGCTAATTCTTACAATGCTTCTAGGTGACTACAAGATCTTCAATATGGGCTTTTCAATAGGCATTGTTCAATAACTTGAATTCTTGATCCTGTATTGAGTCAACTTGAGTCAATCACCACCTTTCTTTAGGGAAGAAAACATCTTGAATCCTTAGAACCCTGAAACAATCTTAAACACTTAAACAAGATTAGTACAAATAACTATATATATTTTGTAGTCATTAAAACTCTAAAACCGAGTGATTGTACCCTTGGGCCAACAATCTTCCCCTTTTTGATGATGACAAAACATATGAGTTATTTAACAAAAAATGGGAAAAGGAACTTGGAGGCTCCCCCTCAAATCATGCTATATATATGAATGGATTTCATGAGAAAGAAAACATCATGAGAAACAAGAAAAATAATAACTGAAAAAACAATAACTCTTTTAAACAATAAACAATAACTCTTTCTCCCCCTTTTTGTCATGCATCAAAAAGGGTAAAATAAATCAATAAACATTGTTGAAGACAAAAAAAATTTCATGAATCCATAACCTAAACATTCAATTCACCACAAATAAAGGAAAATCTATTATAATCTAGTGGTTTTGTAAAAATATCGGCAAGTTGAAAATCGGTAGAAATATAATCAATTTCAATATCACCTTTCTCATAATGATCTCTAAGAAAGTGATATTGAATGTCAATGTGCTTTGTTTTACTATGTTGATTTGCATTTTTAGTCATATGAATAGTACTAGTATTATCACAAAATATTTTAACATGGTCATAATGCAAATCATAGTCAAGGAGAGTATGTTTCATAAAGGACTTGTGCACAGCAAGCCCCCGCCGCAACATACTCTGCCTCGGCGGTTGAGAGGGCTATCGAATTTTGTTTCTTGAAAGACCATGAAACAAGACAATTACCGAGAAATTGACATGTTTCACTTGTACTCTTCCTATCCACTCTACAACCCGCATAGTCGGCATCCGAAAAACTCGTCATGGAGAATTGTCCGGTCTTCGGATATCATAAACCCATTTCAATAATACCTTTAAGGTATCTAATAATGTGTTTTACTGCAATCATATGGGACTCTTTAGGGCATGATTGAAATCGAGCACAAAGACACACACAAAATATAATGTCCGGCCTACTAGCCGTTAAATATAACAAACTACCAATCATGCTACGATAGAGTTTAATGTCTACATTTATATCTTGCTCATCTTTGTCAAGCTTTGTTGTGATAGCCATGGGCGTTTTGCTTGTCTTAGCCCCTTCAAGCCCAAATTTCTTGATAAGTTCCTTCGTGTACTTGGCTTGATTGATGAAAATCCCATCCTTCCTTTGCTTGATTTGGAGACCAAGGAAGTAGTTAAGCTCGCCCATCATAGACATCTCAAATTCCTCCTTCATGCATGACACAAAAGCTTTACAAAGATTTTCATTAGTAGAATCAAATATAATATCATCAACATATATTTGAATTATAAGTATATCATTTTCAACATGTTTGGTAAACAAAGTAGTATCTATTGTTCCTTTAGCAAAACCATTTGAAAGAAGAAATGAAGAAAGTCTTTCATTCCAAGCCCTAGGGGCTTGTTTTAAACCATAAAGAGCTTTGTCTAGTTTGAAAACAAAATTCGGATGTGTAGGATCAACAAACCAGGGGGGCTGTTCAACATACACTTCCTCTTTAATAAATCCATTTAAGAAAGCACTTTTTACATCCATTTGAAAAAGTTTAAAATCTTTATATGAAGCAAATGCAAGTGTCATCCGTATGGCTTCAAGCCGTGCTACGGGTGCAAAAGTTTCCTCAAAATCGATGTCTTCCACTTGAGTGTAACTTTGGGCCACTAATCTAGCTTTATTCCTAACAACATTGCCCGACTCATCCAACTTGTTCCTAAAGATCCATTTAGTACCAATTGTTGGTCTATCATGGGGTCTAGGAACAAGATGCCAAACTTAGTTGGGCTCAAATTGATTGAGTTCCTCTTGCATAGCAAGCAACCAATATGAGTCGCCCTCGGCTTCGAGGATGTTCTTTGGTTCAAAATGAGCAATAAATGCATAGTACTCACAAAGATCATGAAGTTTAAAACGAGTAGTTACCCCTTTTGATACTTCACCTATAATATGATCCTTTGGATGATGTGGTGTGAATCTCCAATCCTTAGGAAGTGGTTGTGATGGTTCCACTTCAACTTCTTGAACTTCACTTTCCTCATCAACCTTTGGCTTGTCTTCTTGTGCAGGTGAATCCTTCAAGGTAATCCTCTCCATGTCTTCACCTAAGGAATCTATTTCTACAACATTCTCAACAAACACATTAGATTCCTCAAACTTTACATGTATAGATTCTTCAATAGTTAAAAATGATTTATTGAAGACTCTATAAGCTTTACTAGTGTTAGAATAACCAACAAAAATAGCTTAATATGATTTTGCATCAAATTTTTCTTAATTATCTTTAGTATTTAAAACAAAACATTTACAACAAAAAACTTTAAAGTATGAAACATTTGGTTTTCTTGAATAATAAATTTCACAAGATGTTTTAGAAGTGTTTTTGCATAAGAAAACCCTCTTTGATATGTAACAAGATGTGTTTACGGTCTCCGCCCATAGGTATTGAGGGAGACCGTACTCATTTATCATTGTCCTAGCCATTTCTTGTAATGTTCGATTTTTCCTCTCAACAACTCCATTTTGTTGTGGAGTTCTAGGACATGATAGTTCATGCTTAATTCCATGTTCTTCACAAAAAAGTGGTAAAGGGTTGGTTTTTGAATTCACCACCTCTATCACTTCTTATTCTTAAAATAGAAGAATCTTTTTCTTTTCAACTCTTTTCTTAAAAGTTTGAAAATGTGAAAAGGCTTGATTTTTATGCTCTAAAAAGAAAACCCAAGTAAAATGAGAAAAGTCATCAACTAAAACGAAAGCAAAACGATTCCTACTTAGACTTTTGGTTTTAGTAGGACCAAACAAATCCATATGGATCAACTCCAAGGGTTGTGATGTCATGATATCCTTGATGGATTTGAAAGAGGACTTAGTTTGTTTCGCAAGTTGGCACGCATCGCAAATGCGGTACTTTTCAAATTTCAAGCAAGGAATACCTTTCACCATTTCCTTGTTTAATCTAGATAGATGGTCAAAAGAAATGTGGCCTAATCTCCTATGCCATAACCAAGATCATCATTGAAGGCATTCAAACAAGTAGCATTGCATTGCATATTAGACATATCAATCATGTATACATTATTTTTCTGAAATCTGAAAAATATACATGCATTTGTTTGTCTATCAATTAGACTGCAAGCTAAGTCATCAAAAATAACATTAAAACCTTTATCACAAAGTTGACTAACACTCAAGAGATTATGCTTGAAGCCATCAACTAAAACAACATTTTCTATTATAGGAGATGTACCAAGTTTCACGTTACCTATACCAATGATTTTTTCCTTTGGCGTCATCTCCGAAGGTGACTGTGCCACCTTCATGGTACCTTGATATGGTTACAAAGTTGTTGATATCCCAAGTCATGTACCTTGAGCAACCACTATCAAGATATCACTGCTCTCTACGTCTTTGAGCTTTGGAGTGTACCTACATCATGTAATAAATGTTGGAACATATTTCGATGATGACATTTGTGAAGCATTTCATTTGGAGCTCTATTACACGACTATATCAGGAGTTCTACATGATCAAGACTTCCAAAAGAGAGTTGATATGATGTGTTTTGTAATTGTATAATAGCATGTTAAAAGCCTTGATGCACACACACATATCATAGACCTATAGTCGACTTATAGTCCCTTATAGTCGACTAATAGCTTATGTAGTCGACTTGACCAAAGTCCTAGTCGACTAATCCTGTGTCTCAATTTATACCCAACTCTCTGTTTGTCCATTAGTCAACTTGACAGAAGACATAGTCGACTAATAGACCTTGTAGTCGACTAATCACTGGCCTAGTCGACTTATAAAGAAGTTGCAGTCGACTTGGTTCAGTTATCCAGAAACCTGTCATTTGAGCTTATCTTGACCTAGTCGACTTATACCCAATATTAGTCGACTAACCTTTGAAAATTTGCCTAGACTAGTTGACTAACTCAAATGGCAAGTCGACTATAGGCAGTTTCTGACTGTTGGACAGTTTCTGTATTCTGGTATTTTCTGCAACGTTCTCCAACATTTGAACATTCAAATTGCACCTAATAACTACCCTAACTAACCCTAGAGTGTATCTATAAATAAGGGTTGTTAATCTAAGGCAAAATACCAATCATAATCTTTAGTTTTCTAAATCAAAAATTCTGCCAATCCTGAAAACTGCTCCCACTTCAGTTCTTCACCAAATTCTGATTCTCTAGTGAAGTTTTCTAAAGTTTCTCCTATACTAGACCTTGTCCACGTTCATACACAGTACCAAGGCTTATTGGAAGTGTTGTAATTCTCAAAGATATCATTGTACAAGAGGGTCTTCTTGGTGTAGAAGCAAGTTGTACAAGGTGGTGATTGTTCTCTTGGATGTAGAGAAGGTGTACACATTTGGCAAAGGGGATTTGTCAAGTGGTGTGCATGGTGTTGATTTTGGGTGTACAAAATCAAGGATAAAGAAAAATCTCAAGCGAGTGGCTTGGGGACTGGATGTAGGTCACGAGGACCGAACCAGGATAAATCTCTCGTGTTTGCGTTTGTCTAAACTTTTCTGAGATTTGATTTCCTTTATTTCAAGTTTATTTAGTTGATTAACTTTAATCCTTCTTTGTTTAGTATTTATGTTGACTTCGTATTTTAGATCCATAAGTGCCAACAGAGAAAGTTCCGCAATTGGCATCATCTCGGGACCAAAATTGGTATCAGAGCAGGACCTACATTTGGTATCAGAGCCCTGCATACCCTGAACCGGCAGACAAGCCCTGCATACCTAGTCAACAACAAACAAGGATGGCAACGGAGTTTCCTTCATCATAATTCAAAGAAGGACATTCTACACAACGTCCACCGCTATTTGACGGATCCAACTACAACTATTGGAAGTGTAGAATGAAGATCTACTTACAATCGCTTAACTACGAACTTTGGAACATCGTAGAAGCATCGTACACCAAACCATCAACCAACTACAACGCTTGGACTGATGATCAAAAGAAGAATGCGAACCTTGACACCAAAGCAATGAATGCCTTGTTCTGTGCCTTAACCAAAGAAGAGTTCAATCGTGTGTCAACAGCCACTTCTGCACATCAAATATGGCATACTCTTCAGGTAACACACGAAGGCACAAATAAAGTTAAAGAGTCTAAAATATCTGTTCTTGTCCACAGGTTTGAATTATTCAAAATGGAGGAGAATGAAACCATATCAGAAATGGTTACAAGATTCACCGACATTACCAATTCCTTAGCATCTCTTGGAAAGGACTACACCCAAGTCGAAAGAGTTTGTAAGATCCTTCGTGCACTCACACCAGAATGGGAGAAGAAGACAACCGCAATTGAAGAAGCGAATGATCTCTCAACTATGTCGTTAGAAAACCTAATTGGTAATCTAATGGCATATGAAGTGCAACTAGAAGAAAGAAAGAAGGAGGAACGACAACACCACTCAAAGAAGAAAGAACTTGCCTTCCATGCATCCTCCGACACGGGCGATTTCGATGACGATGAAGAGGAGATGGCAATGCTTTCAAAGAAATTCAAGAGATTCCTAAAGCAAGGTAAATTCAAATGCTTTAATTGCAATAAAACAGGTCATTTGAAGAAGGATTGCCCTTTGCTCAAAAATAAAGGCAAATTCAAGAGCAAAAAGTTCAGAAAGATGAAAGATTACGAAGCATCATGGAAAAACAGTGATTCCTCGTCCTCTGACAAAGAAGAAACCACTGAACGTGTCAACCTTTGTTACATGGCCGTAGAAGATGATGAGGTATCATTTACTGAACTTTCAGATGCATTTCATGAATTATTTAATGATCTGAAAAATGAAAAACTGAAAAATAAAGTTTTATCAAAAGAAAATGAAAAACTTTTAAATGAAAATTCATGTTATGCTTTACAAGTTTCTTCTATAAACTCTCAAAAAGATGAGTTTGAAAAAATAATATCAACTTTGAAAAATGATAATGAGAAGTTTATAAAAGAAAATGTTTTTCTTAAAAAGGAAACTATGTCTTTAAATGAAAGGATTTCTATATTAGATAAAGACATGTTAGTTTTCAAAATGAAATATGAAGAAATTTTGAGAAATTTGACTAAGTTCAATCAAGGAAAAGAAAATTTGAATGATTTGTTATCTTATCAAAAATTGTCGCATAATCATTATGGTATTGGATATATTGAAAAATCTTCATATTCTAGTAATCCATATGATTCTTTTGTGAAAAGAAAATCTAATAATGTTTCAAAAAGAATGAAGAATAAGTTTATATGGATTCCTAAGAATTTAAGCCTAATTGATAAAAATACTTATATTGCATCATACATTCATGATATATGTAATTCATGCAATTATGTGTATACTAACAGGTGGAAACCAAATTCAAAATGGATTTGGACTCCTAAAGGTTAATGTGTTCTTTTATGATTGGTACCATCTAACGTTTATCCTTTCAGGTACCATATAAGAAGTCAAGAACAATACTTCATATATATATTTTTTATGATATATTTGTTGCAGGGGGAGAATAAAGTATTTCTATATCTGTTATAACCCATTTTCTGCAGGGGGAGGAAAATATAACTTATTTTCTGCAGGGGGAGCATTTGTGCACACAAAGTGTCATCATCAAAAAGGGGGAGAATGTTGGAACATATTTCGATGACGACATTTGTGAAGCATTTCATTTGGAGCTCTATTACACGACTATATCAAGAGTTCTACATGATCAAGGCTTCCAAAAGAGAGTTGATATGATGTGTTTTGTAATTGTATAATAGCATGTCAAAAGTCTTGATGTACACACACATATCATAGACCTATAGTCGACTTATAGTCCCTTATAGTCGACTAATAGCTTATGTAGTCGACTTGACCAAAGTCCTAGTCGACTAATCCTGTGTCTCAATTTATACCCAACTCTCTGTTTGTCCATTAGTCGACTTGACAGAAGACATAGTCGACTAATAGACCTTGTAGTCGACTAACCCTATTCCCCTAGTCGACTAATCACTGGCCTAGTCGACTTATAAAGAAGTTACAGTCGACTTGGTTCAGTCATCCAGAAACCTGTCATTTGAGCTTATCTTGACCTAGTCGACTTATACCCAATATTAGTCGACTAACCTTTGGAAATTTGCCTAGACTAGTCGACTAACTCAAATGGCAAGTCGACTATAGGCAGTTTCTGACTGTTGGACAGTTTCTGTATTCTGGTATTTTCTGCAACGTTCTCCAACATTTGAACATTCAAATTGCACCTAATAACTATCCTAACTAACCCTAGAGTGTATCTATAAATAGGGTTGTTAATCTAAGGCAAAATACCAATCATAATCTTCAGTTTTCTAAATCAAAAATTCTGCCAATCCTGAAAACTGCTCCCACTTCAGTTCTTCACCGAATTCTAATTCTCTAGTGAAGTTCTCTGAAGTTTCTCCTATACTAGACCTTATCCACGTTCATACACAGTACCAAGGCTTATAGGAAGTGTTGTAATCCTCAAAGATATCATTGTACAAGAGGGTTTTCTTGGTGTAGAAGCAAGTTGTATAAGGTGGTGATTGTTCTCTTGGATGTAGAGAAGGTGTACACATTTGGCAAAGGGGATTTGTCAAGTGGTGTGCATGGTGTTGATTTTGAGTGTACAAAATCAAGGATAAAGGAAAATCTCAAGCGGGTGGCTTGGGGACTGGATGTAGGTCACGAGGACCGAACCAGGATAAATCTCTCGTGTTTGCGTTTGTCTAAACTTTTCTGAGATTTGATTTCCTTTATTTCAAGTTTATTTAGTTGATTAACTTTAATCCTTCTTTGTTTAGTATTTGTGTTGACTTCGTATTTTAGATCCATAAGTACCAACAGAGAAAGTTCCGCAATTGGCATCATCTCGGGACCAATAATAAATTTGTTGACTTTGGTACCCAAATTTTCTTGGGTCCTTGAATGTTAGTATTCCAAACCCAAAAATGATTATGTGATGCATTTATCTTATCATAGCAAAATTTAACCAAATGATCCTTTCGGCTACAATATGTACATGTATAAACTTTACCATACATGAATGCATGATGAGTGTTTGAAATATGGACATGTTTATGGTGTTTAGCATGATGTGAGTGTGAGGGTTGTGATTTATGAACATGGGTGGCTATAGCAAGTGATTGTTTCTTTGAGATATGTTTCTTAGGAAACATAGCCTCTAGTCTAGATTTATCAAATTCACATTTCTTTAAAACATCTCCCTGATTGAGCTTTTACCTGCATACAAAATACAGAATTTCAGATTTTAAGATTAAAGAGTGCAAGTGCTCAATTCTACCGCAATAGCAAGTGGCTATGCGGGTCGTGATCCACAAGGAGGGACTAGCGATGGAAGCTTGTTTAGCAAGTTCTCTTTTATGCTACAATTAATGGTTAAAAATTCTTCTTTTAGTTCTTTAAAAAGAAAATGAAAAATAGAGTTAAAGTCAAGTTAGGCAGAAAGTGAGAGATTGGGAAGATGGAGAAACAAGAATTGGATATGTACAAAGAAATGGAAAAGGAGTAATAAAAAGTGGGTGTTGTTGGTGTTGGTGACCTAAACTAAAGGAATAAAAGAAAAGAAAGAAAAGATTAAAGAATTACTTACCTCCTTTGGTTGATGAATTACCTGGAACCCTTGCATGTTCTACCTTACTTCGGAGGCATTCAACGCATAAGCCATAAGGTCGAGCTCAGTCCCCATTCGCATTACATCATCAAGACGAACAAGAATGAAATGATATGGAGTCTTGAGGAGGAGAACATCATCATGAAATATCGTTGGCACTCACACAAACATTGTTATACCGATGCTTTTATATTCACTTAGATACTCATCAAAATCAAAAGAGGAAAAGTAGAAAGAAGAAGAAGGAAACAAAAGTAAAGACAAACATAAAAAAAAGTTACCTTTTATTGCTTGCAGAAACGATGGAAGAAAGGAGGAGGTACATCGGTGTCACTCTCAACATAAACTTCTCTCTCTTACTTACATGAATTTCAGTCTAAACTATACTTACAAAGAAATAAAAATTACATCAAAAGAAAATAAAAACCTACACTACAAAGAATGAAAAACTGGACTAAATCCTATCTCTGCATGGTCGTCCCCTTGCTTTTGAGATTGTAGGTATTTATAGAAGAAATGCAGAGGTTAGAGGAGTATGAAGATAGGGAAAGCTGGCTATTTTTGAATTTGAATCCTCCCCTTATCTCCAAATTTGATTTAATGTGGATATTCAGTTCTGATTTGCAGTTTGTTAGCGTGTTGATTACTGAATATCACTTATCAAATGACAGAATTTGAAATAGTGATCAACATAAGAGTTGTAGCCCTGTAAGTCTGCTTTCTGGATCATCTTGAATCATTAAATTTGAGATTCGGTAGCGAAAGTTATGATTCAAATACTAAAATATATCCAGTCAGAATCTGAGTCAAACTTGCTTCATCTCATCCGTTGATCTTCTCTCTATCCATTTATCTCTCGATTTCCATTTGGTGTTATCTTTCTAATTTGCTCTGATCTTCAGCTGAACATTTGCCCCAATCCTTGATTTGTTCTAACTAGATCTGGGATCATCCTCAGCTAACAAAATAGATCCAGTTAAATCTGATTTTAACTGGTATTTATTTGGTTTAATCCTCTTTCTCTTCATTATTATCTTCTGCAAAATGGATATTTAAGATAAGAAAATTAGCAGATTTATTACACGATAAATGTAGGAGTGTAATGAAAAGAATACAAAATATATGTACGATCACACCCCACACCTATCTTTTACTCGTCCTCGAGCAAAACAACTAAACTATAGTAAAAATTATTAGACCACTTTCGCAGGTCACGCGATTGCACTGAGAATGTGCAACAATCCGTTAAACCTTTAGGTTTTTCTTAGAGGACGAGTTTTGTCTCGTGAGGGTTTTCAGTGGATTACACCCACAAAATCTATAAAGAAAGAGAAACAAAGAGTTAGTATTTTCAAAAAGCATTTTGAAAGAGAAAAATATTTGAAATATAATTGTACGATTTAAGTAATCTATAAGTTATAGGAAAACTGAATTTTTCATTCTAAACTTAGTCTCTATTCAAAAATTTGTTATCAATCAAAGTAAGGAGTCAAATTGTACTTCTCATCTAGTCTATTACTTTACCCTAAATCATATGCACCTTGTGACCGTGAAAATTTTGACTAAGGGTTCTTTAACTCTAACTCTTATATATATATATATATATATATATATATATATATATATATATATATATATATATATATATATATATATATATATATATATATTGTGATATTATTTCTTAGTTCTATTAGGCTTTCTAATCTGCCCATGTAACGAGCCTTTAATCGACGACTCTCAAACTAAACGGTCTTAGGGCACTGGGTGAGAAAACACCCCAAGGACTTAAGGACTTGAGCAAACAAGGCCACAAAATTAAGGATTTTATTATATGAACCCCTTTTAGGCGTGAATACTTATTCTTTATTAGGCACAAATACCCAGCTTAATCAGAGAATTTTTATATATATATTTTTCTCAAACTTATCTAATCATCTTTCACATAAATACTAAGGCTTACTTAGGCCAAAGCACCTAGCTAATCAATAATTAGATTTGTTCATCTTTCATAGATATTTTTTTTCTTTTTTTCATTTTTTTATATAAGGCATAAGAATCTTTATTTTTGAACCCTAAGTGTGTAAGTGTATTAAGGGTGCATATTTCATTAAGGTAAAGATCAAGACTAAACTACTTTAACAAATTATCTTCCTAACCCTAAAAATAAAACAAATAATCTTATTTTGATCAAGTTTAAGAAATCCTAATTTTGATTTTCCTATTCCTTAAAATTGACTCAATTTCTTACAAAAAATATGTCAAAATATTGTTTCTATTTTAAAAAAAATTTAAAAGTAAAGAAAATGTTAAATTTTTTTTAATAAAAAGAAAAAACCTAAGTTATGTTAGACCCTCCCCCACACCTATCTCATGCATTGTCCTCAATGTATGAATTAATGCATAGATGCATGAAAAAAAAAGAAAAGGAAGGAAAATATTACCTTAAGGTGGTGGTTCTGGTGGTGGTCTGATTGGTCCACGAAAAGCGGCCCAATCGACTTTGCATGGAGTTCGGAGGAACCCACCAGAAATCTCTCTAATATAACCCACTAAAATGATGTATACATGAAGGATTTTTAAAATTTTAACCCCAACTAATTTCCAAATTCCATAATTAATTTCAGAGTCAATTTTGTCAACCGCCTTGTCCCAAAATGGAGTTTGAAAAGATGGAATGATTGACTTGGACGCTGAAAGTATGGGAACTAATACCGACTCAGAAAAATGATTTAAGTCAAGTAAAGGTTCAGGAGTCGAGATTGGTTCAGGAAGTGGGTCCAAATTAAGAAGTTGAAATTCAAGTCCACGTTCATTTTCCCACAATAGAACGTGACTTAATATTGGTGATTCAAGTTCAAGAATGACAGGTGTGGGAATCAAAACTGACTCTAAAATACTACGCAAGTCGGGTAACAAAACAGGAGTCAATATTGTTTTGGGAATTTGAACTGGATCACAAAATTGAGAATCTAGGTCACATTTCTCATTGAGTTCAATTTCATAAAAATGAGAACTTGCCAATTTATCAATGGGACTTTCAAAAGTATGAAATTGGTCAAGTTCATTATGATGATCATCAAAGATGGGCGATTCAATTTCATTATGAATTGGCACAGGATCCAATATTGACTCGGGAAAAAGATTGAAATCAGGTGAAGACACCGGAGTCATAATTGAATCAGGAAGTAGAATTGAATCACTAAGTTGAGGTTCATGATCATATTCATTCTCAAGTTCAATTTCAGGAAAGGGATAACTTGCCAAACTGTCAATGTCACTTTCAAAATTTAGAGTTTGGGTAAGTTCAAATGATTGTGCTGAAATGGAACCTTGTTTTTCAAACAACATGACTCTTCAGCTCTAACAGAATGGTTAGCGACATCAGAACTGGCCAAACGGTGAGAATGTAGAGTTTGGACCATCATATCTATGTCATGATTACGAGCGTTTTGAGCCTGAGTCATGGCTTCAAGCATCTTTTCATAGTTGGTTGGTTCATCGTTTTGTTGCGATTGGACCTGAAAAGATGAAGTGTTATTTTAGAATTTGTGATGAAATTGTGAGTCCATCAGATTTTGTGATTGTTGTTTGAACTCACGCATACTCATTTCCAAAATTGATGGTTTTCTATTTTGGACTGGTGGAACTGAGTATGATTCTTGGAAATATTGTGGACAAGGTAGATGAGGAGGACAAGTTGGTTGAAAATTGGACTTGGGGGAGGTAAATCCCCATTGACTCTGTGAAGAGTTAAACTTAGGAAATTATGGTTATAAGATTAGGGGCATGGGTTATATTGATTCGGATAAGACCAATCCGGCACACTATGTTGGTTAAAGTTATGATATGCCGGGTTGATAATATCCGAAAAAGAGGTTGGTGTGTAATATGGATTACTATTAAAATTGGAAAAATTGTTGTTATAAGCCATATCACACAATAAAACATAAACAAATAAGCAAACCAATAAAAAGAAAGGGAAAAAAATCTAACCTAACTTAGGGTAAACCTTAGACCTAGACGACTCCTAACTGGTTAGACTGCCCACGGAAGGTATAATGTAGACTTTGACCACAAGCTAATCAGTCAGGTCAGGGCAAGATTGGTGGGAGGTATCCGTGCAAAAGCGACGGTCTAATTAAGTCAAACCACCAGCCTTCGGGGTTCACCCCTCAATCCCTTTCCTTAGACACTGATTTGGCAGGAGTCAAATTCTAACACATTCTCCCTTAGAATAATCTCCTAATTGAGTCCGAGATGTCCCTAGGACCAACGTCTACTTATTTTAGTTAGGCTTGGGTTAGTGAGTGAGAAGATTGTTTGTGGGCTAAGGGAGGGTAATGACTTCCCCACCTTATCTTGTTTATAGGACAAGCCCTTAAATCAATTTAGTACAGTGTACAAGTATATAGAAAAAAAATAACATTCAAGCAATATTTCATACAAGAATGAACCTTATACTAAATGCTATGCACACATACCTTGGCTCCAGCACTCTTCAACAGTAAATAGAAAATGAAATGAAATAGACACGTGCCTAAATACAAAGTCTAAATCATTTTTAGCATTTACAATCAACTTTTTACTGTTGTGTTAAAAATGTATATACAGTGAGTCAAACAAGGAGATAAATGCTACAGAAATTCAGATTTTCAATTCAGCCAACATGCAAAAATACAAGTTAGTAGTTCACTCAGTTTTACCACTGGAATGTAGCAAATCTGAGGGCTTCTGGGCTCTGCTTTCTTGAGCAGAGTCCAGGGCTACTTATATGTCGACTGCAACAGATATTCCCTGTTGTTAAATCTGTACACCAAAAATAAGAAGAAGGTTAACCAAAAATGTAAACTTTAAAGAGAGTAACTTATCGTCCTTCCCCGGCAATGGCGCCAAATTTTGATTGAGCTTTTACCTGCACACAAAATACAGAATTTCAGATTTTAAGATTAAAGAGTGCAAGTACTCAATTCTACCGCAATAGCAAGTGGCTATGCGGGTCATGATCCACAAGGAGGGACTAGCGATGGAAGCTTATTTAGCAAGTTCTCTTTTATGCTATAATTAATGGTTAAAAATTCTTCTTTTAGTTCTTTAAAAGGAAAATGAAAAATGGAGTTAAAGTCAAGTTAGGCAGAAGGTGAGAGATTGGAAAGATGGAGAAACAAGAATTGGATATGTACAAAGAAATGGAAAAGGAGTGATAAAAGAAGTGGGTATTGTTGGTGTTGGTGATCTAAACTAAAGAAATAAAAGAAAAGAAAGAAAAGGTTAAAGAATTACTTACCTCCTTTTGTTGATGACTTACCAGGAACCCTTGCATGTTCTACCTTACTTCGGAGGCGTTCAACGCATAAGCCATAAGATCGAGCTCAGTCCCCATTCGCATTACATCATCAAGACGAACAAGAATGAAATGATACGGAGTCTTGAGGAGGAGAACATCATCATGAAATATCGTTGGCACTCACACAAACATTGTTATACTAATGCTTCTATATTCACTTAGATACTCATCAAAACCAAAGAGGAAAAGTAGAAAGAAGAAGGAAACAAAAGTAAAGACAAACATAAAAAAAAGTTACCTTTTATTGCTTGCAGAAACGATGGAAGAAAGGAGGAGGTACACCGTGTCACTCTCAACATAAGCCTCTCTCTTACTTACATGAATCTCAGTCTAAACTATACTTACAAAGAAATAAAAATTACATCAAAAGAAAACAAAACCTACACTACAAAGAATGAAAAACTGGATTAAATCCTATCTCTGCATGGTCGTCCCCTTGCTTTTGAGATTGTAGATATTTATAGAAGAAATGCAGAGGTTAGAGAAGCATGAAGATATGGAAAGCTGGCTATTTTTGAATTTGAATCCTCCCCTTATCTCCAAACTTGATTTGATGTGGATATTCAGTTCTGATCTGCAGTTTGTTGGCGTGTTGATTGCTGAATATCACTTATCAAATGACAGAATTAGAAATAGTGATCAACATAAGAGTTGTAGCCCTATAAATTGGCTTTCTGGATCATCTTGAATCATCTGATTTGAGATTTGGTAGCGAAAGTTATGATTCAAATACTAAAATGTATCTAGTCAGAATCTGAGTCAAACTTGCATCATCTCATTCGTTGATCTTCTCTCTATCCATTTATCTCTTAGTTTTCATTTAGTGTTATCTTTCTGATTTGCTCTGATCTTCAGCTGAACATTTGCCCCAATCCTTGATTTGTTCTAACTAGATCTGGGATCATCCTCAGCTAACCAAATAGATCCAGTTAAATCTAATTTTAACTGGTATTTATTTGGTTTAATCCTCTTTCTCTTCATTATTATCTTCTACAAAATAGATATTTAAGACAAGAAAATTAGCAGATATATTACACGATAAATGATTAGTATCCATATTTGCATTTTATACCACCCTTATACCTTGCATATTATATATTAAATGTGATTTTTAACTCATATTCTCTCTATTTTTGCAGATCTCCACTTTAAAGAGGAAAAGTAATTAACCACCTTAATTAGTGATAATTAAGGGGGTTAATTAAAAATTAGCCCAAGATCAAATCAGATCTCACCAGGATCTGAGCGCCAAGTGGAGAATCCAACCAGCCCACGTGGCCAACGACCTAACCACCAGATCCCACCAGAAAATCTGGACTCAACGGCCGCAACCATGCCGCGCCCATGCCGCGCCGCCGCGGCAATCCAGAGGCCGTTGAGCCTAGGATTTCGTGCCAACGGTCAAGATCTGATAAGATTCTCAAATTTGCCTATAAATACCTGGGCAGAGACCTGCGCGAGCTTCAGTGAAGAGAGAGGGAAAATTTTGGATTAATTGTAATTTTTGTTTTAGGATTCTAGTTCTTCTCTCCTTCCTCCTTGATCTCTAGCTAAATTGAGAGAGAGTTCTTCACTTTGAGAGTTTGTAATCAAGACTTGTGACAACCTTGAAGCAAAGATTCAATGGAGCTCTCATCTTCTTTTTACTAGAATTGAGTATGCTTTCTCTTCTTATGCTTTTAATTCTTGCATTCAATTTCTAGTTCTAGTTTAATTCTAGTTGAGTTGTTTAGATCTTTGATTTCCATGGAGAATTATAGCTTTCTTGTTAGTGTAATGGAGGGCTAGTTTCTTGAATGCATGGCTAGCTAATCTCACCTAGCTACTACTAGCTCTAGTTGATTGTATTCTTTAATTCTTGCATGATTTCAAGTTTCTTGTAAATTCTAATGGAGTATGTTGTATCCTTTGGTGATTGCTTGTAAGATCTCTAGATGAATTGTGTATCTCTTATAAAGAGCATTTGATTGGATCAAGAGGATGGATTACCATTGATTGTGTCATTTGAGTAGCAAGATCAACTCAAGCACTTCAAGCTAACTTTGTAGTTAAGCTTTGAAGTCCTAAGAGTTTGATTCTTCTAACCTTTGCATTAAATGAGTACCAAGCCTATATTTCCTCATTGCACACCTAGTAAGAGAACCTAGTATTCAAGAAGAGACTTCTAGCCAACTAACTAAAAGGAACACTAAGTCTTCAAAGAAAGAATACCACACTTGAAACATGCAAGTACTTTTCAATTGTCTATGATTCTTGATGAGACAATATTTCAATCAACAAAAGAGGTAGTATGTTAGCAAGGAGGTTGAGTAATGCTAGCCATGTATCTTTCTAATCAAGAGAGTTTACACATTTCATTCTAGTATTCTTTTCTTTTCTTTACTTCATCACACTTCATTCATTGCACTTCTTTTTCACAATGCACCACCACCAATCCACAACTTCTTGTATATTGTTTACTCTTGTGTGATTAACAAAGAAGAGTATTGTTTCTTGTCTCACTAGTATCGTGAAAGCTTCTACGCTTGCTCTCCTCGTGGTACGACTCGTTTTAGCTACTTGCTATAACGAAAGATTGAAACAAGGTATAATTCTTACATATTCAAAGTAAACAAGATCAAAGGTGAATTCTAAACCCTAAACCATCTCTTAAATACCTGATTCTTGTACAATTAACATCACATACCTTGTGTTTACCAATCAATTTTTGGCGCCGTTGCCGGGGAGAGCAACGGTATTTTTACAAGTGAGAAACTAAACAATATATCTTCTCTGTTGCAGGTACAGGTTGAAGATTCAGAAAACTTTGCACAGCAGAATCATATAAGCGGACCTGGGCCTCTGCTCTCGAAAGCAGAGACCAGGATCCCTCTGACTTGCCGCGTTCCCGCGGCAAAAGCCGCGGTTCCGCGGCAAGAAGGAGATCACTACTGATCTGTTTGCTGCAGGGCTTGCTACTTTGCTAAAAACTGCTGGCTATATACTGGAAATCTTGTATTCTTCACCTGATATTTGTTAATCAACAGTAAAAGATTGGTTGTAATTGTTGATAAAAATTGTTTAGACATCTTGCATTATAAGCACGTGTCTTTCAATTTCTTTCAATTTACTGTTGAAGAGTGCGGGGGAACAAGGTACGTGAAGCATTGCATATTGATTAGGAATCACACTTTGTTTGTTTAATTACGCTTTGGGTGATCCTTGTTTGTTTACAACGTACACTTGCACAAATCAACGCTAAGGGCAAATCCCATAACAAAGATAAGGTGGGGATTTTATCACCCCTTCCTTAGCCCACAAACCATTTTCCCCACGCATTCACTATCCTAAGCTTCTAATTAAAATTGCTAGACGTTGGCCCCTAGGGACATCCGGACTCATCTAGGAGATTTTCCTAAGGGGGAAAAGTGTTGGAAAGTGACTTCTGTGTAATCGGTGTCTAGGAAAGGGGTTGAGGGCCGAAAACCCGAAGGGCGGTGGTTACTTAATTAAGGAACGTCTCCGGACGGAAAACCTCCCACCAACCTTACCCTTCCCTGGCCGATTTGCTTATAGTCAGTGTCTGCACCGAACCTCCTGTGGATAGTCTATTTAGGAGTCACCTAGGACCAGAAACCCTAGAAGCTAGGATTGATTTCTTTTCTTTTTTCTTGATTGTTATTTTACATTTTCCGCTTGTTTGAAAGGTGCACGTTGGTTGTGTATTTGCATGCGTGAGTGGTATCGAGAACCAATTTCTTCTAGGCTTGTGAGAACTTCTACACTGCCTCACACAACACCACTCAACACAACCATGACGAATAACGTGTCGCTGCAGGACAAGTTCTATCCGATCCGCACATCGATTCCTTCTTGTATTCTCCTCCCGGACACTAATGACCATAATTTTGAGTTGAAACCTCAGTTCATAAACACTCTTCCACGATTTCACGGATTAGAATCTGAGGATGCTTACATCTTCATACGAGAGTTTGAAGAAGTATGCCTCATGATGAGGATTTCCCAGTTAAGTGAGGATGCTGTGAGACTTAGATTTGTCCCATTTGCACTAAAGGATATTGCGAAGAAGTGGCTGTACAGTCTTCCTGTCAGCTCAATCTCTTCATGGGATGATTTCGTTAAGGTCTTCCTTAAAAAATTCTATCCCATCCATAAGACAGCCCTCATGCGCAAAAATATAATGCAATTCAAACAAGAGCCCAATGAGCCATTCTGGAAGTACTTTGAGCGCTTTAAGGATTTAGTAGCCCTGTGTCCCCATCATGGTATCGAGAAGTGGCGCCAATGCCAGATTATATATGATGGGCTGGACTATCAAACTAAGACTCTCCTTGAAACCATGTGTCAAGGAGATTTCTTAAAAAGGATGAAGACCAGGGTTGGGATCTCTTTGAGGCTCTAGCGGAGAAAACGATCCAGTGGGAATCCTGCTCTGAGAAACCCACACCAACAACTTCCAGATCTGGTTTACATTCTATAGGATCCTCAATAGCAGCTGAAGCTAAGATCACGCAGTTGATGAAGAGGATTGAATTGCTGGAATCAAGGGAAAATTCTATCGTTAGTCAAGTCAACCCATCTTCAGTAGTTAGCCCACCACGTATGGCTAGCTCTGCACCTATAATTCACCCGGGTTGTACTTTTTGTCATGATCTGAATCATGTGTTGGAAGAGTGTCCTGTGTATTACTCTCAAAATTTTCAGGAGAGTACGAATGCAGCGTATTCCAGACCTCCATACAATCCTTACTCTAAGACCTACAATCCAGGATGGCGTAACCATCCTAACTTCTCATGGAGTCAGTCTGGTCCTGAGCAGTCTAGACAACAATTTCCACATCAACAATATCCTGCTCAGGCACATCCACCTACTTACCAAAACCCACCAAATTTCAATTCGTATCAGAGTCCACCCAGATTCCAACCATTCCAAAATTCTGTGCCATATCAAGCCAATTTTCAACCCCAATATCAACAACAACAACAGCATCCACCACCCAATCCTTCAGATAGAAAAATTTCAGAATTGGAGAAAATGATTGAGACTTTGTCCAAAACACAAGCTGCAATGATGAACAATCAGCAGCAGGATATGAATAAACTGCAAATTCAAATAGGACAGTTGGCTAATTCCTTGACTGAAAGGCAAAAAGGAATGCTGCCTAGCCAACCTGTGCCTAATCCCAGAGCCCATTTTCCTCTACATGAAGTTGAAGACCTAGGCCCGAGCCAAAGCCAATGTCAAGCCATTCACATCCTTAGGTCTGGAAAACATGTAGACAACAAGGTCTCAAATCAGTCTCCAAATTTGTTCCAAAATCTGTGTCGAATCCATCAACTTCTGTTCCAGTTCAACCTTTGCAAAATATTCCTTCATCAAGTTCACAACCCTCCACGTCTCAATCAAAAGGAAAAGAGAAAGTTGATGAGCAGACTTATAAGCCTATTGCCCCATTCCCGAATAGGCTTACAAATCATAAGAATAATGCTCATATGGAGAAGATCAGAGAGATATTTAATCAAGTGCAAATCAATATCCCTCTCTTGGATGCTATTCAGCAAGTACCATCCTATGCCAAGTTTTTGAAAGAGATGTGTACTAAGAAAAGGAAAGCAAATGTCCCTAAGAAAGTCTTTTTGGCTTCAAACCTGAGTGAATTGCTTAATGGTCCAATCCCTGTAAAGTACAAGGATCCAGGGAGCCCTACCATCTCTTGTATCATAGGGCAGACCACAGTGAATAGGGCTTTGCTAGATTTGGGCGCTAGCATCAATCTTCTCCCCTTTTCTGTGTACCAACAGCTTGGGTTAGGCAATCTTCGTCCAACCCAAATGACTATTCAACTGGCTGATCGTTCTGTTAAGATTCCCAAAGGGGAAATTACGGATGTCTTAATACGGGTGGGGGAATTCATTTACCCCGTTGACTTTATTGTTTTGGAAACACAACCCGTACATAATCACAGAGCGCAAACTCCTGTCATTCTAGGACGTCCTTTCTTAGCCACAGCAAATGCGATCATTAACTGCCGAAATGGATCGATGCGGCTGACGTTCGGAGATATGACGAAGGAGGTGAATGTCTTCCATCTGGGGAAGCAGCCAAGGGATGTGGAGAATGACTCTTTTGATGTCAACTTGATAGAGGGATTGACCAGCGAACACGTGGAGGAGATGGAGTACGAATCTGAAGAGGAATTCAAGTTAGACGCTGACGATCTAACTCTTGATCAGATTGTTGGACCAGATGTTGAAAGGACTACAAATTCTACCCCTATTCTTCCCTTGCACCATGAGCAACCTGTTATAGATCCTGTCCCTTCTGCCGAGCTTAAGGTTCTTCCTGGTCATCTCAAGTACAAGTACTTGGATGATAAAGAATCCTTTCCGGTCATCATTGCATCCAATCTTACGGAACAACAAGAAGAGGACCTATTGACTGTGCTAAGGGAGAATAGAGAAGCCATAGGTTGGACCATGGCTGATATTAAGGGAATTAGTCCTACGATTGTCCAACACAGGATTCACTTAACGGAAGATGCTAAGCCGAAAAGAGACCCACAGCGTCGACTAAACCCGATTATGCAAGAAGCTGTTAAATCTGAGATAATGAAACTATTAGACAATGGGATTATCTATCCTATATCTGATAGTCAATGGGTTAGTCCTGTTCACGCTGTGCCGAAGAAAGCTGGCTTTACTGTTGTGGAGAATGAGAATAAGGAATTAATACAAACACGTCTTCCAACGAAGATTAGAGTTTGTATTGATTACAGGAAACTGAATAGTGCCACACGTAAAGACCACTTCCCACTTCCGTTTATCGATCAGATGCTGGAGAGATTGGCGGGGCATGAGTATTATTGTTTCCTGGATGGATATTCAGGATATAATCAGATTCCAATTGCACCCGAAGACCAAGACAAAACGACCTTCACCTGTCCGTTTGGAACTTTTGCATACCGTCGGATGCCCTTCGGTCTTTGCAATGCTCCAGCAACGTTTCAACGTTGCATGTTGAGCTTGTTCTCGGACATGGTGGAGAAATTTTTAGAGATTTTTATGGATGATTTCTCAATATATGGGGATACATTTGAGCAGTGCTTGTACCACCTGAAGATGGTTTTACAACGATGCACGGAAAAGAATTTGACACTTAACTGGGAAAAGTGTCACTTCATGGTTAAGCACGGAATTGTATTGGGGCACAAGATATCGAGCGTTGGAATCGAGGTAGACAAGTCTAAGGTGGAGGTTATCACCAAGCTCACTGAACCACAATGTTTAAAAGACATTAGATCTTTCTTAGGGCACGCTGGCTTCTATAGGAGGTTCATTCAAGGGTTTAGCAATATAGCGAGACCCTTGACAAATCTCCTAGGAAAAGACGTACTCTATGTCTTTGATGAAGAATGTCGAAAGTCGTGGAAAGAGCTGAAGGATAGACTTGTCTCTGCGCCTATCATATCTGCACCGGACTGGACCAAACCATTTGAAATTATGTGCGATGCCTCTGACTTTGCGATAGGCGCTGTTTTAGGACAGCGTATTGAAAACAGGCAGCACGTGATATACTATGCTAGCAGAACGCTTAACGATGCCCAGTTGAATTACACTACCACTGAAAAAGAATTTTTGGCAGTCGTTTTTGCGTTAGAGAAGTTCCGACAATATCTGCTAGGGTCCAGGACCATTATTTTTACTGACCACTCCGCCCTGAGGTACTTGATGCAAAAGAAGGACGCAAAGGCAAGATTAATTCGATGGATCCTTCTTTTACAAGAGTTTGACTTGGAGATAAAAGACAAAAAGGGCGTTGAGAATGTGGTTGCGGATCATTTGTCAAGAATCCCGAATGCTCCTCATGAGAAAATACCGATTAATGAAGACTTTCCTGATGAGCACATTCTTGCGATGAGTGGAGAGCCCTGGTATGCCGATATTGTAAACTACCTTGCTACCAGGCAAATTCCTTCCCATTGGTCAGGACAAGACAAACATCGTTTTCTGAGCCAGATGCGGTTTTTCTTTTGGGATGAACCATATCTATTCAAGTACTGTCCTGACCAAATTATTCGAAGATGCCTTCCAGAGGATGAACACCAGAGTGTCTTGACATTTTGTCATAAATTAGCTTGCGGTGGACACTTTGGTCCACGGAAAACTGCGGAAAAAGTGCTCCAGAGTGGATTCTACTGGCCCACTCTCTTTAAGGATGCCTTTACCTTTTGCAAGCTTTGTGATAGATGTCAGATGACGGGTCGGATTACTCAAAAGAACATGATGCCCCTCACACCCATTTTGGAAGTCGAAATTTTCGACCTCTGGGGCATTGATTTCATGGGACCCTTTCCTCTGTCCTACGGCAACCAATACATCTTGGTAGCCGTAGATTATGTTTCTAAGTGGGCTGAAGCAATTCCTACACGGACTAATGACAACCAAGTTGTCATTAAATTTTTAAGAGAGTACATCATTTCACGCTTCGGAGCCCCCCGTGCGATATTGAGCGACAATGGGAGTCACTTCTGCAATAGGGCTTTTGAAGCCTTGATGCGGAAATATTCCATTACTCATAAATTGTCCACGGCTTATCATCCTCAGACCAATGGGCAAGTTGAGGTCACAAACAGACAGATAAAACTCATTCTGGAGAAGACCGTAGGACAGAATCGTAAGGATTGGTCCGTCAAACTGACTGATGCCTTATGGGCATACAGGACTGCTTACAAGACTGTCCTTGGTATGTCTCCGTACCGAGTTATATTTGGAAAAGCATGCCACTTGCCCGTTGAGTTAGAACATCGTGCACTATGGGCTTTAAAGCAACTGAATCTTGATTTGGATAAAGCCGGTGTTCTCAGGAAGCTACAATTATCCGAGCTGGAAGAGTTACGAAACGAGGTATACGATAACGCTCGGATCACAAAACACAGGACCAAGCTGTTTCACGACAAAGCCATTCACAGAAAGATTTTTGCTGTCGGTCAACAGGTTCTGTTATATAATTCTCGACTCCACCTTTTCCCTGGTAAGCTGCGTACCAGGTGGTCAGGACCTTTTATTGTGCAGACTGTCTTTTCTCACGGAGCAGTCGAGATTCTTGATCCATCCAATGGCAATATATTCACTGTAAACGGACAACGCTTAAAGCCATTTTTCACCACGGAGTCATTGTCACAAGACGCTCACGAATTGGGTCTTTCTGACCCAATTTATTTGTGACTTTTCCATCTGTATATTTTCCCATGCATTCTCTTGAAAATCATTTGGGGACCTCTTTTGTAAATATTTCTCTTTTACATTTTGTAAATAAAAAATTTTTTTTATTTTTGTACATGAACAGAATTCCAAACCCTAGGATTCCTTTCATATTCAAAACATTTTTGACCAAGGGTTGTAATTCAAGATTTGACTTAGGGGTACTTTTGGAAATCCCACTTTTTCTTCCTTTATAAAACATTTCCTCCCCCACTCATTTTCACTCCCCCGAGAATATCTCTTCAGATCTAAAACGCTTCCTCCACAGCCGACCTGCCCCAAAATTCTGATCCCCAAATTCCACCAATCCGCCGCGCCCCTGCCGCGCCACCGCGGCATCTCTGTCAGATCAGGCGCGCCGGAAAAGCTTAGATCGACTGTTTTCGTTCTCTGGAGACAGATACAGATCCAGTTTTCCCGAGGCTCTCTCTGTGCATTCTGCACCAGTCTTTTTGGTTTTCCCCCAAGTTAATCCGGGGGTGGTTTGATCTCTTGTTCATTACTCTAATTTGCATTGTTAATTATGGCTCCTAGCTTTTTTGTGGAAAGGGATTTCTGTCAACTTTTGAATAATCAAAGGGGATTCGGGCATATATTTTTAGATCGTATACATGCGTGGAATTGGTCTTCTTTACTTTATGATATCCAGAACGATGATGCATATTATTGCCCTACTTTGGTCAATACATTCTATGACACATTAGATCGTGCATCTATTAACTTTGACACTAATGAATTCACGGTTCATATGCCATTTGGTGACATCATTGTCACCATTCCACTCATTGCCGATATCACTGCTGTGCCCATTCATCCCCATTACACTGAACCTTTGCCACTTATTGATTACATGTTTATCATGGGAGACCGTTGCACTGAACAAGACCGTGGGCTCAAAGCCCAATCCACATTCAGGAATGTACATTGTGTTGGACGTTGGCTCCAACGCAATATTTTTGGATTAGATCATACCACATCTTTCAACAGACCTGTATTACAAATCATTCATGATCTCATGACTTACACACACACGGTCTGTTTAAATCGGGCTATTTTTCATGCCATACTTGATAACTCCTCTCGCACTCGCGGAGCAAAATTTTCTCATCCCGTCTTGATTACACGTTTGTGTAAAGACTTTATTTCTGACGATGTATTTGCCTCCTTTGATCGAATGTATGTTATAGCAGAGAAACCCACCAGTGCATACACTGGCTGCTTACACACCCTCTGGACACCTAGTGCCCAACCAGAGGATATTCCTGCGGAGTCCTCTTCGGAGGAAAATGTAGAGGAGGTAGACGAGTCCCAATTTTGGAGGCAGGAAACCCCTGTAGAGACACGTGCTTTCATGTCTACCTTATGGAAAGGCATGAAGAAAATATTTAGAGGGCAAGTAAGGCTGAGAAAGAAGGTGGAGGAGCAATCTTCCAGGTTGGAGGAGCAATCCTCTAGGCTAGATACTATTGAGGCGACATTGAGGAGGACACAATCAGCTGGGCCGAGCACCACATCAGTTCCAAAGAGGAGGAGGGAGTGACTTTTCACCTTTTACCTGTTTCATGCATTCTTTTTATCTTGCATACATCGAGGACGATGCATGAGATAGGTATGGGGGGGTAGATACTAACTTAGGATTTTTCATTTTCTTGTTAGGTTTTTTATTTTTATTTTAGGATTTTTACTTTCTTTTTAGGTCTTTTATTTTTAGATTTTATTTTTTTCTAGATTTTCCACTTTCTTTTTAGATTTTATCTTTTCTTTTAGAAAAAATAAAATAAAAAATAAAAAAATAAAACTTTTTGAAAAAAGAGACAAAGTTTTGTTCTATTTTTAAAGAAAATTAAGATGTATCTTAGAGATTAAGAAAGCCTTAATTATGACATCTTAAACATAGTTGAAGTAATAGATCTTGTTTGAAATTATAGGCTAAGTAAGTAAAATTGGTGAGATATTTTATCTTGAATTTTTTGCCTTAGATAAAATGCACTTCACACTTACACATTTCTTGGGATGGAAACAAAGATCAAAAATGCCATATAAAAATAAAAAAAAAAAAAGAAAAAAAAAAAAAAAAAGAAAAAAATATATAAATAAAAGATCACTTATTAAGCTGGGAAATTGTGCCTCAAGAAGCATGATGACTCACGCCTAACAGTGATCTCACTTATTAAGCTGGGTAATTGTGCCTCAAGAAGCATGATTATTCACGCCTAACGGTGATTAAGAATAATCCCTCTTAGTTTTGTGGCCTTTTTCACTCGAGTCCTTAAACCCGAGGGATGTTTCCTCATCTGGTGCCCTAAGACCATCTGGTCTGGGAGTCATCGGTTATAGGCTTGCTACATGGGTGAATTAGAAAGCCTAATAAAACTAAGGGAAGAAGAAAAAAAAAAAAAGAGAATATATATAAATAAATGGCTTGATGGTTGGAGTTGAAATCCCAGGAAATCTTCACTTACACGGTGTGCATACTATCTAGGTTTTATGAAAGATAAAATATTCAATCCAATTTTGAATTCTTACCTTAATTAAAAACAAGATCTTGCATGGATACTAATTTTAAGAAAGAATGATTATAGGTGGACTTATGACCTAGGATCACTTATATTTTTGCAAAAATAGTTTAGAAACTTGTCTCTTATTCAAAATGCGTTTTCAAAATACTAACATTTGTTTTCTTTCTTTATGGATTTTGTGGGTGTAATCCGCTGAAAACCCTCAGGAGACAACACTCCTCCTCTAGGGTAACCTAGAGGTTTAACGGCTTGTTGCACATGCTCAGTGCAATCGTGTCACCTACGAAAGTGGTGTAATAATTAGTTAGGATTTTTCTTTCTTTTTCTTTTATTTTTGCTCGAGGACGAGCAAAAGCTAGGTATGGGGGTGTGATTAGTATCCATATTTGCATTTTATACCACCCTTATACCTTGCATATTATATATTAAATGTGATTTTTAACTCATATTCTCTCTATTTTTGCAGATCTCCACTTTAAAGAGGAAAAGTAATTAACCACCTTAATTAGTGATAATTAAGGGGGTTAATTAAAAATTAGCCCAAGATCAAATCAGATCTCACCAGGATCTGAGCGCCAAGTGGAGAATCCAACCAGCCCACGTGGCCAACGACCTAACCACCAGATCCCACCAGAAAATCTGGACTCAACGGCCGCAACCATGCCGCGCCCATGCCGCGCCGCCGCGGCAATCCAGAGGCCGTTGAGCCTAGGATTTCGTGCCAACGGTCAAGATCTGATAAGATTCTCAAATTTGCCTATAAATACCTGGGCAGAGACCTGCGCGAGCTTCAGTGAAGAGAGAGGGAAAATTTGGATTAATTGTAATTTTTGTTTTAGGATTCTAGTTCTTCTCTCCTTCCTCCTTGATCTCTAGCTAAATTGAGAGAGAGTTCTTCACTTTGAGAGTTTGTAATCAAGACTTGTGACAACCTTGAAGCAAAGATTCAATGGAGCTCTCATCTTCTTTTTACTAGAATTGAGTATGCTTTCTCTTCTTATGCTTTTAATTCTTGCATTCAATTTCTAGTTCTAGTTTAATTCTAGTTGAGTTGTTTAGATCTTTGATTTCCATGGAGAATTATAGCTTTCTTGTTAGTGTAATGGAGGGCTAGTTTCTTGAATGCATGGCTAGCTAATCTCACCTAGCTACTACTAGCTCTAGTTGATTGTATTCTTTAATTCTTGCATGATTTCAAGTTTCTTGTAAATTCTAATGGAGTATGTTGTATCCTTTGGTGATTGCTTGTAAGATCTCTAGATGAATTGTGTATCTCTTATAAAGAGCATTTGATTGGATCAAGAGGATGGATTACCATTGATTGTGTCATTTGAGTAGCAAGATCAACTCAAGCACTTCAAGCTAACTTTGTAGTTAAGCTTTGAAGTCCTAAAGAGTTTGATTCTTCTAACCTTTGCATTAAATGAGTACCAAGCCTATATTTCCTCATTGCACACCTAGTAAGAGAACCTAGTATTCAAGAAGAGACTTCTAGCCAACTAACTAAAAGGAACACTAAGTCTTCAAAGAAAGAATACCACACTTGAAACATGCAAGTACTTTTCAATTGTCTATGATTCTTGATGAGACAATATTTCAATCAACAAAAGAGGTAGTATGTTAGCAAGGAGGTTGAGTAATGCTAGCCATGTATCTTTCTAATCAAGAGAGTTTACACATTTCATTCTAGTATTCTTTTCTTTTCTTTACTTCATCACACTTCATTCATTGCACTTCTTTTTCACAATGCACCACCACCAATCCACAACTTCTTGTATATTGTTTACTCTTGTGTGATTAACAAAGAAGAGTATTGTTTCTTGTCTCACTAGTATCGTGAAAGCTTCTACGCTTGCTCTCCTCGTGGTACGACTCGTTTTAGCTACTTGCTATAACGAAAGATTGAAACAAGGTATAATCTTACATATTCAAAGTAAACAAGATCAAAGGTGAATTCTAAACCCTAAACCATCTCTTAAATACCTGATTCTTGTACAATTAACATCACATACCTTGTGTTTACCAATCAATAAATGTAAGAGTGTAATGAAAAGAATACAAAATATATGTACGATCACTCCCAATGAGTCAATTTTCTCCTTTAGCATGAAAATCTCATCTTTATCAACTAGTAGAAAATTTACCTTTGCAAGAAATTTTATAATCATCAAAATCCTTTTGAGTGGAAGTAAGAGTGAAAATAATTCATCTTTTTTCTTTTGTGAGAGTGAAAATCTTATGATTAAGTGATTCATTTTCCTTTTTCATTTTTAAATATTTCTTTTTGAGAAAATCATAATTTTGAGATAGTTCTTCAAAAGCTTCTCCTACTTCATCTATAGATAATTCACAATCTTCAATAGATGTTTCAGGAGTTACCTACTTGTGCTTTTATTTGCCATGAAGCACATGTGGGCGGAGTCGATTTCCTCGTTGGATTCACTTTCCGAATCCCAAGTAGCCTTTAAAGCTTTCTTCTTATATGGCTTCTTGGAGGTGGAGGGTTTTCCCTTATTTTTCGGACACTCCGCAACTATGTGTCCCGGCTTCCTGTTGACTGAGATTTCCTGCACAAAAAATATGAATATTAGATCTGAGAATTAAAGGTGTGCGAGGTGCTCAATACTAATCCGCGGTAGCAAGGCTATGCGGGTCGTGATCCTCAGGGAGGGACTGCGATGGAAGCGTTAAGCAAGTTATACTCTAAAGCTTTTATTTTTATTAGTTAAATGGTGGTATTTACAATGGGTGGTATTTACAATGGATGGAAGAAAAGAATTGCGGAAGATGTGGATTTAATCTACAAAAAAAAGGAAAGAAAAGAAACAAAAGAAAAGAAAACTTACTTGATATTGGTTGAAGAAAGAACGTGAAAACCTTACATGTTCTACCTTGCTTAGGAGGCGTTCCACGAATAGATCATAAGATCGATCTCAATCCCTGTGCACATTATATCGTCAAGCTACTCAAGTACGAAGTGATGCGTAGCTTGGAGGAGACGTCTTCATGAACTATCGCTTGTTCTCACAGAGCTTAGTTATACGTGCTTATGGAATCCACTTGCATGTTCATCAACAAACACAAGATCACAGAGAAAAGAAAAGAAAAACAAAATAAAAATAACACATAAGAATAAAGAACAAAAAGAAAAGTAATTACCTTTATTGCTTTAATCAATGGCAGAGAAAAGAAGATACATCGGTGTCACGCTCAATATAATCCTCTCTCTCTCTTGAAAATAAAAAGAAAAGAAACCCTAATTTACAAAAGAAAACCTAGAAGAAACCCTAATTTTGGCCCTTTGCTCTTCTCTGGACGCTGGCCGCTCTTTACGTTGCACTGCAGGAGATATTTATAGATGCAGAAGGCTACAGAGTCCCGGACGAATCTGCCCACGAAATTTGGGATCAGGATCTTATCAAAGTGCCGCGGAATTTGCGGCGGTTCGCGGCACTTTTGTGGCTTCTGGCCGCGCGCTTTGGCGCGTGGCCTCTCCTGGTCCGTCCATGTGGGCGCCTGCTTCTAGAATTGTAATCCTGGCCTTTTAAATCTGGATTTTCGAGGTAACTTGGTAATCAAGTTACCCTTAATCCAGATTTCTTCAAATCTTCCTCCCACGAATTTTCTTCTTATCTTGGCCTTTTATTCTTATCCTGCAGGTGTTTAGGGTTGGATAGAAGTCTATCCTTCCCTAATCTCTGATATTTGCAACTTTCAGCCCTTGTATTTGCATTTTGACTTCTTGTAATTTGCGCTTTTTCACCTGGGCTTCAAACATGGGCTTGGATCTGGGCTTTTGGGCTCTTTAAACTTTATTCTTTATTAAATTGATAATTTGAGGCCTGCACATATTAAATAAAGAAATATAATAAATGTGCATTATAATATGAATAAATGTGCAAATGCGATGGTATATATGATGACAATTATGCATTTTTCACTACCTATCACACCCCCACACTTATCTTTTGCTCGTCCTCGAGTAAAAATTAAAAAGAAAGAGAAAAATCTAACCTAGCTAACTCACTTTCGTAGGAATCACGGTTGCACTTAGCATGTGCAACAAGCCGTTAAACCCCTAGGTTACCCTAGAGGACGAGTGTTGTCTCGTGAGGGTTTCAGCGGATTACACCCACAAAATCCATAAAAAGAAAAATATTTGAATTATATTTGAAGAGACTAAGTAGTTTATAAGTTTTAGGATTATCATTTTTATTCATTCTTCAAACCTGGTCTTTATAAAGTTAATTGTTATTCATTTTAGGTAAGGATTAAAATTGAATTTCTAATATAGTCTTTTTCGTTACCAAAAATCATATGCACCCTTGTGAATCTAGGAATTCCTTAACTTGGACTCTCATGCCTCTTTATTATTTTTATAACATCATCTAATTTTCTTTCATGTAAGTATCAAGGCTTCTTGAGGCCCTCATACCTAACTAATTGACTATTAGATGTGTTAATATATTTATTTTTTTTATTATTTTTTTTTTTTTGGCATGTATAACTCATCTAATTTCTTTCGTATAAGTATCAAGGCTTCTTGAGGCCCTCATACCTAACTAATTGATTATTAGATATGTTAATACATTATTATTTCTTAGTCTCTTAGGCTTTCTAATCCACCCATGTAACGAATTTAAAGTCGATGACTCCCAAACCGGTTGGCTTTAGGGCACCAAGTGAGAAAACACCCCGCGGACTCAAATTCGAGTGAACTAGGCCCCAAAACTAAGGATTTTATTTTATTTACTCACCTTTAGGCATGAATACTTATGCTTCTTGAGGCACATGTATCAGCTTAATTGTGTGATTTTTTTTTCTCTTTTTTTTTTTTTTTTTTATGAGGCACAAGGTCTTTGTCTTAGAATCCTAGATATGTATTTGGTATGCACATTTCATTAAGGTAAAAATCAAGACTAATTATTTATTCAATTTCTCTCCTATACCTAAAAATTAAAACAATTCATTTATTTTGACCAAGTTTTAGAAATCCTAATCATGATTTTCCTAATCCTTAAAACTAACTTAGATTTCTTTCAAAAAAATAAGTCAAAATATTGTCCTTTTTATAATAATTTTTTTTTAAATTTTTTTTTTTTTTTTTTTTTTTTTTTAGCAAATTTTGTTAGTGTCTATTATGTTAGTATGTTAGTAAAGCCCACCCCCACACTTATCTCATGCATTGTCCTCAATGTATGAATGAATGCATATATGCATGAAACAGAACAAGGGAAGGCGGAAGTTACCTTAGGGTGGGTGGTTCCGGAGGTGGTCTAATTGGTCCACGAAATGCGGCCCAATCAAGATAACAAATAATTTGGTGAAACCCACCAGAAACTTTCCTTACATAACCCACTAAAATATATGTATAGTCATTTTTTAGAATTTCCACCCCATCAAATTCCAAATTTCATAATAAATTTCAGAGTTAATTATCTCAACCTCCTTGTCCCAAAATGGAGTATGAAAGGATGGAATTATTGACTTGGACATTATAGGTGCGGGAACGAATACCGACTCAGGGAAGATGCTCAAATCAAGTAAGGGCTCATGAGTCGGGCTAGGTTCAAGAATTGGGTCCAAGTCAAGAAATTGAAACTCAAGTCCACAATCTTCTTCCCACAATGGAATGTGACCTAATATGGATGATATCTCTTTACTTCCAATATTAAGGAATTCTAGCTCATCGCCATACAATTCTTCAAAACTAAGGTCAACATCGTCCGTCAGAATTGTACAATCAATTTCAGAAGTAAAGAGATTGTGAGAATCTAGGTCAAGTTCAATATGATCATCTAAAATGGGTGATTCAATTTCATAATGAATTGGAATAGGATCCAATGTTGACTCGGGAAAAGTGAAATCAGGTGGAGACACTGGAGTCATTATTGGATCAGGAAATAAAATTGAATCATCAAGTGGACGATCATGATCATATTCAAGCTCAAGTTCTAATTCAGGAAAGGAAAAACTTGCCAAGTTATCAAAAATTGGAGTTTCGGCAAGTTCACATGATGGTACTGAATTAGAATCTTGTTGTCCAAAGCAACTTGGTTCGTCGGCTTTAAGCGAGTGTCAGCGATATCAGAATCAGCCGGACGGTTAGAACGTAAGCATTGAACCATCAAATCAATATCATGATCACGGGCTAATTTAGCCTCGGTCATGGCAGCTAGCATCCCTTCATAGTCGATAGGTGCTTCTTGTTGAAAATAGGAAGGGTAATCTTGATAAAGTTGTGAGTCGGTGGACTCACGTATCATCATGTCTAAAATTGATGGTGAATTTTGCTTGGACTTATTTATACACATCATTTTCAAGATAGATGGATTTCTATTCTGAATGGGTGGATCTGAGTATGAATCTTGGAAGAATGTGGACTAGATGGATATGGAGGACAATTTGGTTGAGAATTAGACTCGGGGGACTCGAAACCCATGAACTCTGTGACGAGTTGAAATTATTATGGAAATTATAGTCATAAGATGGGGGGGTTGGGTTATACTCATTCGGATAAGACCATTCCGGCACACTAGATTGGTCAAAGTTAGGGTATGCCGGGTGGTAATATCCGAATAATAGTTAGGGGTGTAATATGGATTAAAATTGGAATTATTCTTATATGCCATATCACACCAACACAAACACAACAAACAAAAAAAAAAAAAAGAAAAATTCTAACCTAAGTTAGGGTAGACCTATGACCTAGACGACTCCTAACTGGTTAGACTGTCCACGGGAGGTAGGGTGTAGACTTTGACCACAAGTTAATCAGCCAGGTCAGGGCAAGAATGGTGGGAGGTTTTCCGTCAAAGACGTTCCTTAATTAAATAACCACCACACTTCGGGCTTTCGGCCCTCAATCCCCTTCCTAGACACTGATTTGGCAGGAGTCACTTCCAACACCGTTCCCCCTTAGGATAATCTCCTATTGAGTCCGAGATGTCCCTAGGGCCAACGTCTACTCTTTTTTAGTTAGGCTTGGGTTAGTGAGTGCTTGGGATATGATTTTTGGGCTAAGGAAGGGTGATGAAATCCCCACCTTATCTTGTTAATGGGTTATGCCCTTAAGATGAATTAGTGTACGTGTAAAGCTGTAGAAAAGTAATCACTCAAGAAAGCAGTAAACAACCAAGAGTGTTTCCTAATCTATATGCTATGCAAACGTATCTTGTCGCCAGCACTCTTCAACAGTAAAATTAAAGTAATTGAAAAGACACGTGCCTAATATGCAAACGTCTAATCAATTTTTATCTTTAACAACAATCTTTTTACTGTTGAATTAATTAGCAGTTTACAGGTGTGTCACAGAACAAGATAAACAGAGAATTAAACAGTATTTAAACTTTGCAGCATCCTGAAGAAATTGCAGTTAGTAGTCCTTTACTGTTGCCGCGTTTCCGCGGCTTTGGCCGCGGATCCGCGGCAAAACAGTGGGCTCCTGTGCTCTGCCTTCGAGGGCAGAGGCACAGGGCAGCTATATGTCCACTGCAGCTGCTGTTTTCTGTTTCCTGTTCTCCAAACCTGCAAACAGAAAAGAATAAAGAATTAGTTACAAATTAAATTTTTTTTGTTTAGAGATAACTTACCGTCCCTCCCCGGCAACGGCGCCAATTTTGATTGAGAGTAAAAATTAAGTTCAGATATGCTTAGTCTCAATGTGAATCCGCTGTAGCAAGGGCTTGAGCGGGTCGTGATCCTCAGGGAGGGACTGCGATGGAAGCGTTAAGCAAGTTATACTCTAAAGCTTTTATTTTTATTAGTTAAATGGTGGTATTTACAATGGGTGGTATTTACAATGGATGGAAGAAAAGAATTGCGGAAGATGTGGATTTAATCTACAAAAAAAAGGAAAGAAAAGAAACAAAAAGAAAAGAAAACTTACTTGATATTGGTTGAAGAAAGAACGTGAAAACCTTACATGTCTACCTTGCTTAGGAGGCGTTCCACGAATAGATCATAAGATCGATCTCAATCCCTGTGCACATTATATCGTCAAGCTTACTCAAGTACGAAGTGATGCGTAGCTTGGAGGAGACGTCTTCATGAACTATCGCTTGTTCTCACAGCGCTTAGTTATACGTGCTTATGGAATCCACTTGCATGTTCATCAACAACCACAAGATCACAGAGAAAAAGAAAAGAAAAACAAAATAAAATAACACATAAGAATAAAGAACAAAAAGAAAAGTAATTACCTTTATTGCTTTAATCAATGGCAGAGAAAAGAAGATACATCGGTGTCACGCTCAATATAATCCTCTCTCTCTCTTGAAAATAAAAAGAAAGAAACCCTAATTTACAAAAGAAAACCTAGAAGAAACCCTAATTTTGGCCCTTTGCTCTTCTCTGGACGCTGGCCGCTCTTTACGTTGCACTGCAGGAGATATTTATAGATGCAGAAGGCTACAGAGTCCCGGACGAATCTGCCCACGAAATTTGGGATCAGGATCTTATCAAAGTGCCGCGGATTTGCGGCGGTTTCCGCGGCACTTTTGTGGCTTCTGGCCGCGCGCTTTGGCGCGTGGCCTCTCCTGGTCCGTCCATGTGGGCGCCTGCTTCTAGAATTGTAATCCTGGCCTTTTAAATCTGGATTTTCGAGGTAACTTGGTAATCAAGTTACCCTTAATCCAGATTTCTTCAAATCTTCCTCCCACGAATTTTCTTCTTATCTTGGCCTTTATTCTCATCCTGCAGGTGTTTAGGGTTGGATAGAAGTCTATCCTTCCCTAATCTCTGATATTTGCAACTTTCAGCCCTTGTATTTGCATTTTGACTTCTTGTAATTGCGCTTTTTCACCTGGGCTTCAAACATGGGCTTGGATCTGGGCTTTTGGGCTCTTTAAACTTTATTCTTTATTAAATTGATAATTTGAGGCCTGCACATATTAATAAAGAAATATTAATAAATGTGCATTATAATATGAATAAATGTGCAAATGCGATGGTATATATGATGACAATTATGCATTTTTCACTACCTATCACTTCCGGCAATTGAAACAAATGATTTTCTTCTCTTCTTTATCTTGCCATCTCCTCCTATTTTGGAATTTAGCCTTGTTGTACATTCTCCGAACATTCTTCACAAGAAGAGAAAGATCTTCATCATCCTCTTCATCATCGTCTTTGTCGGAGTAGGTGGAAGAGCTTTTGAAAGCGATTGCTTTCTTCTTTGGAGGAGCCATCTCTTCTCTAGTTTTTCTTTCCATCTCATGGGTCTTGAGATTCCCAATGAGACCGATGAGCTCCATTTTCTTCTTGTCATTGAGCTCCATCAAAGTTGTGGCTTTGACTTCCCAAGATGGATGGAGTGCACGGATGATCTTCCTCACTTTTTGGTCGTTGTCAATGTCGTCACCTAAAGAAGAAAGACCGTTAGTAATCTTTGTAAATTTTGTAAGCATATCATCTATGGTTTCATTTTCTTGCATGAAAAAGTTTTCATATTGGGAACGAAGAAGGTCAATTTTGGCCCTCTTTACTTGTGAAGTTCCCTCATGAGTGACTAGTAGGTAAGTCCAAATCTCATATGCGAATTTGTAGTGAATGACTCTAGTAATATCATCGTCATTAAGAGCTTGAAGTGAGGCATAGTGTGCCTTAGCATTAGCGTGAAACTCATTCGTGGCAATGTCGGACCAAGTGTCCTCATCACCAAGGGGTGCGCTAAAAGGTTTAGTCACCTCCTTTGCAACTCGGCTCCCTAAGGATTGGAAAAACACGGTCATCTTAACCTTCCATATGGGAAAGTTAAGGCCATCAAACTTGGGTGGGGTCTTAATACCTTCGGTCATTTTTACTAAAGTGTATGAGGATGAAATATGAATAAAGTGATTGGCAATAAAGGATCTCTCTAAGAATGTTAAGCCTAGAGCCTAGAGACCAAAGCTCTAATACTAATTGAAAACACCTAGATAGGGGGTGAATAGGTGTTAATTCTAATCTAATGCTCTTTTTAAACAAGTAAGTATGAATGATACAAACGGTCACTCAAAATAAGAAATGAAGCCGAATTCCCTGTGAAGGGCTCCAGAACATCTCCTCTTTGATTCCTCTAGTTATGAGTTGAGGTGCGCAATTGCTTCTTGTTGAGATGAGTAAAGACCGAAAATGCAAGTAAATAAAATGAGTGCAATAATGAAGAGCAAACAAAATAATATCACAAGTTAGGAATGCAAAGCAATAGAGAGCAAAACGGAAACCAATCACAAACACAAATATTTATTTCGAGGTTCGAGCACTGCTCTACGTCCCCACCTTCACCACTATGAAGGATTTCCACTAAATCCACAAAGAAAATTTTCACACCGGAACCTTTACACCAAGGAGATTACAATGGTCTACGTAAGACCGGAGCACCCAACTCCAACAAATCCAACCTCTACACAAGAGGGATTCAATACAATGGAATACAAGTCACTTGGTGATCAAAAGACCACAACTCTCTCTTACACCTTCTTATAGAGTGGAGTATGATTTTTGGCTCAAGAAGTAAAGTGAGAGAAAAATTTCAGTTGAAAAAAAGTAAAGAGAACTTGTAAACCAATTGAAAAACTTTTACAAATGAAAGATCTTTGAAAATGAAAGCAAGTAAACTTTTCTTCTCTTTTGAAAACTTGAAACTTGGATATATTTCTTGTGAAAAACAAATGACAAATGACCTCTATTTATAGGGAGTGAATACACACCATTCATAATTGTTACTAGGTCATTAGAGTAGAGTTTAGCCACTAGGAAATCAGAAATAGCTGTAGGAATCATTAAAAATGAAATAGATTCCAAGAAATAGCCGTTGGGGCTTTTTTGGACAGTTGTCGGTCGACTGGACCGGTCGACTGGCAAGCCACATGGCAAAAGAGCCGTTGTCTTTGGTCGACCGGTCCGATCGACCGCCGGCTAATTAAAAAAAAATATTGAGCTGTCGGTCGACCGGGCCAGTCGACCGACAAAACCTGAGAGTTTGGGTCTTGCAGTCGGTCGACGGCCAGTCGACCGCAAGGTCTGTCGGTCGACTGGCCCGGTCGACCGGCAGACGTGTACAAACATGCACGCCCAAAGCCACAAGGCCCGGTCGACCGTCCGGTCGACGATCTGGCCTGAAATAGATCCGGTCGACCGCCGGTCGACCGTAAAGGCCTGAAATAGATCCGGTCAACCTCCCGGTCAACCGTAAAGGCCTGAAACAGATTTTTTTAAAAATGTTTTTGAACTTTGAATAATTTTTGAAATATATTTAAATGGTCTGTGATTTGAGTAACAGGCTATAGGAGTTGAAATACATATTTTACACTAGATATAAAAATATGAAATATTTTGAAACATGTATATTCATCAACATGCACCAAACCAACAAAATCAAAAACTTGTATTTTGAAAAGTGTATTTGTGTGTTTGTGTTTTCTTGAGCACAACTATCATATCCTTACTCTTTAACATACTAATTCTTACAATGGTTTTAGGTAACTACAAGATCTTCAATATGGGCTTTTCAATAGGCATTGTTGAATAACTTGAATTCTTGATCCCGTATTGAGTCAACTTGAGTCAATCACCACCTTCCTTTAGGGAAGAAAACATCTTGAATCCTTAGAACCCTAAAACAATCTTAAACACTTAAACAAGATTAGTACAAATAACTATATATGTTTTGTAATCATCAAAACTCTAAAACCGGGTGATTGTACCTTGGGCCAATAGCTATATCGGTAAGCGAGATGCCAGTGGTTTCGCCAGCACTGCCTATCCTGCCAACCGCGGAGCTGAAAGTGATTACCAGTCCTACTTTAACACTGGTTGTTGAGCCAGCTCTCCAGAAATAGTCACTAGCCCTACTTCAATTGTGGCTAGTGTACTGGTTTCAATGAGGACTCCTCCAAGTTCACCAGTGCTCCCCTCATCTGGCTCTAGCCAGCGCTTCTACCATCCTCTCTACAGTTATGTCAGTGAAACCAGTGGAAGCTTTGCCTTCAAGGGTCACTCATTCACCGGGAGTAGTGAAGCCGAAAATGAATTTGTGGCTGAGCTAGTCGAAACTTTTATAAGGGCTTGAAGCGATCCATTACTTTGGTCATAAAGGGCTCGACTACCTCGTTCTCTGCTTTGAAGGTGGTCCTCTCTCGAAGTATTAACAGCATTCGAGACTTAGAGGGGATGACCAAGCTGCCACATTAGAGCTTCTGGTGGAGAGGCTGGAGAGGGATGTAGGCGAATGGCGCCGCCTCAGCCA